>PVIC010001373.1:58009-69705 GCA_004025085.1 Thryonomys swinderianus | reverse complement strand
GTGGGCATGAGTCACCATGCCCAGCATTGTATGTGGTTACTGGGATCGAACTCAGGATCTTGCACTTGCGAGGCAGGCGCCAGAACCACCGAGCTAAATCTCTGGCCCTGCCCATGTTTTTTAATAGTTTAAAATCACTTGAACATTGCAGAGTTATGCTCATCCTAATTTATACTGGCACATATAAATCTATTGACTTAAAATTCACTTGACTCTCAGTTGCATGTAAAATAGAAATAATTTCTGTTCTTATTTTGGGAATCTGAGAATGTAAAAAAGTTACACCATATACATACATATATATATATATATATATATACGTGTATATATGTAAACATATATACATGTATATATATATTATTTGGGTATAGGTGACATTTAAATTGTAAAGTACTACAGTACTTTACACATTAAGTGCTGGCATATTATCATTTTACTATTATTTCCTATGCTTATAATTAATTTCTCTTTCTTTTAATGCCAGAACATCAATAGTATTACTAGTTCAAATTATGCATAATAAAACAACAATATTTTTGTTTGATGTCAGGATTTTCTTTATGTATTTGGAATCACAGTACTACTAATTGTAAAACTTCTCTTTGAAAATTAACAGAAAAAGTAGAAAATATTTCTCTTACCTTTTTTCCTGGAAATTTTCTGTTGGTTTTCATCTTGAGAAGGAGCTGAACCATGCTATTCCACAAATAATTTTAATCTATACACAACCTTCCCACACATCTTTAAACTTCATAAGGTATTTTGCTCCCTGATAAATAGAGGAGATAGAATATGTAGTTTTCTGTAAGCTTAACCTAAAATTTGGGGCAGTAGAGTTGACTCCTACTTTTTAGTAGTAGCCCTTCTACCTACAGAATGTCTTATCTTGGCATTGGTTAACTCTACAGAATTGAAATTTATTACCCAAACCCACATTATAAGAATGAAAGGGAACACAGTTAATAATTTCTTGGGTTTTGCAGTTATTGAAAACCAAAATTTTCCTAGCAAAGCCAGGATTTATAAGTACCCTGTGCCCCTCAAAACATGGATTTCTCTTTAAGAATAAACACTATTTTCTTTTCAGGTGATGGAAGACTCCATAAGATAATGTGTTTAGGGTTTTTATCATAGTGCCAGACCTCTTAGGAGGTTTGATGCAGGAGGTTATTTGTAAACACAATATTAATCACTATCATCATTATTATCTTCAGTATTATTTTTAGCTCATTTGAGATGATATATCACAATGCCACAGACTGGTTGACTTAAAAAACAACATAATTTTATCTCACAGTTCTGGTCAATAGGAAGTCCAAAGTCAAGTTGTAGGCAGGGTCGGTGTCTCGTGGGTAAAGGCTGCTTCCTGGCCTGTTCTCATGTGTCTTCATGTATGGAGCGAGTAAAGGAGCTTTCTAGGACCACTTTTACAAAGAGAGTATCAGTACTCATGAGGCTTCTGTCTTCCTGCCTACCTCCTTCTCAAAGACCTCACCTCAAAATCCCATCCCACCAAGAACTAAATTTCAGTCTATGATTTTTGTAAGGATGCATAGATTCAACTGTGCAATGACACCTATAGTTGTAATGCATTTGCTAGTGATATAACCTATTTTAAGTTTGTAGATAAACCAATAAAAGCACAATATATCAGTTTGCATAGGTTTTCTGAGAGTTTTGTAAGAGTAAAGAAACTTGACAGGAACTCTGAAGCGTTTTTATAAATTACAGGATTTATTTACTCCTTCCAGGAATGTATTAATCCATTTTTTTTGTTGTTGTTGCTCATAACACAGTATCACCAGCTGACTATGCAGACTCACTACTTTTTTAAAGAAATGAGGTTTTCTCTGGCTCATGGTTGAGGAGGTAAAATTCAAAAGGCTATGTCTGGCAATGGCCTTCTTGCTGACAACAGTTCTGAGCCAGGACAGAGCATTATACATCAAGAGACAACTTCCATGCGTGTGCATGTTTGTTTCTTTTCTTGCCCTTTTCTCGTAAAGACACCAGCATTCAGTCCCGGGTGAAACACCCTATTGACCACTTCTAATCTAAGCACTTTGAAAGGTCCATTATAGTTCAGATCTAAAATGGGACCCAAAGTCTCATGTGGTTGGAAGGTGATTATATTATGGCAGACCTATAGCAGACTTCCTCTTAGGAGGTAAATTCTGGTAGGAAGTCAAAGATCCCTGGAAGCATTTTCTAGAAGAGTATATCTCCCTTCCTGCCTTCTCCCTGTTTTGCTTCCTGGCCACCATGATGTAAGCAGCTCTTCCTCTGCTGTGCCCTTCTGCCATGCTTTTTCTGCATTTGAGCTGGTAGACTGTGGACTGAAACTTCTGAATTTTGAGCCAAACTTCTCCTCTAAACAGTGGATGTCAAGTACTGTGTCAGGGAGGACAAAAGTGACAAATACAAGGCCCAATCTGGAAATACTATAATTAGATTTATTTTTACACACTTGAGGCTTCACAATGAGGATTAAATTTACACACACAAAACCTTGAGGGACATATTCAAATGATGTCCACAGCATAGTGAGGAACATCTAAGACGCTCACTGGGAAAGTAAGTCATGAAAAGTTAACTCTCTGTGTGAAGTTCCAATGGACCATGAGTATTACTGGGAAATGAAATCACATCTCTCAACAGCAGGGAAAATGCAGACCAGCTGGGATGTGCAAGAATGATCTGGGGAGGCAGGTGATAGAGGGTCCACACAAGGAAAATAGTACTAAGAGGTCTGTCTAGATAAAATTACCCCATTGAAAAAAAGACAGATTGATTCATCACTATGAATCTTAGGACCCAGAAAGTTATCTTGAAGTCTTGATAATGGTAATGAGTACTTATGGTGTATTTATCCAAAGTAGGTATCATTTTAACTTCCTTTTAAGAATTAACCCACTTAGGGCCGGAGGATTAGCTCAGTGGTTCTGGCGCCTGCCTTGCAAGCGCAAGGTCCTGAGTTCGATCCCTGGAAACCACATACAATGCTGGGCGTGGAGACTCATGCCCACCAGCAATCAATACCACATACCACATGCCCGGCATGGTGGCTCACGCCTGTCATCCCAGCACTCGGGAGGCAGAGACAGGAGGATTGCTGAGTTCAAAGCTTGCCTATGCTACATAGTGAGCTCAGAGCCAGCCCGAACTACAAAGCGAGACCCTGTCTCAAAAAAAAAAAAAAAAAAAAGAATTAACCCACTTAATTAATAAAGCAACTAAGTTAAATGTGTGTTAGCATTCCCTTTATAGACAAGTAAACGTAAGTACAGAAAAATTAAGTAACTTTCCCAAAGTTATGCAACGAGTAAGTAGTACAACTGTGGTTTGCTGAAGTGGATTAGCTTCAGAACTTATTTATGTAGTTAAGTCATTAAATCAGTCAGGATGTAGAATACCATTATTTCCATAACACTTAAACATAGACAGGTTTCAAACATTAGGAAACATGGCCAGTAGTTAGCAAAATTGGTCCTAGAAGGAAGCAATTGATTTTATTTAGTTCAGAAATTAATTTTATGAAAGGTAAGTGTAGCTTTCTTCATGTTTTCAGATTTGTGAAAAGTATTTGATCCATTCACTGCTTTAAATGGTATGAAACACACTGTGTGAAAGGTATAGGCTATAAGGTGTTAATCATAATAGAAAAAGGGGATATATTTTATATCCCTTCTAAGAGAATCTTAAGAAAGAAGCAAAGATTAGCTTGGACATAAGGAAGAGCATCTTGACTGTAATAAGTAAGAAGATGCTGGAAAGAGCTCCTATGAGTATCTGGGAAGTGTTCATCCTTAGAAAGCTTCAGAAGAAGAAAGGATAATTATATCTGTCCTAGTTGGCTAAGTGGGATGTTCTATCCAAATGCAAGATGATTCAATAAGAAGGAAAATTTCTCTAACATCTTTCCTGATAAATTCCAGCTTCTAAGATGTCTATTAGATATTTATGAAAATCATCATAAGATCTTCAGAAATTCTCACATTTTGATCACTTGGGCTAGTATGTAAAACTGAAGAGTGAAAGACTACTTTCTTGGCCTGTGACCTCATACTCAGGAGTGGTGAGGGGGTACCCGACTGGGAAGTCCCTGATGCAGAGGCTCCTTCTGCAACAGCTTAGTTAGGAATCTTACACTGCATACTACTCAAACTTGCATCTCAGCGAAAGTTGCCATATCAGTGAGTTTCAGGGTAATTAATGAAACAGAGACACAGCAGATGTTCAACCTTCAAATGCCAGGACAATTTCTTTTTTTTTTTTTTTTTTTTTTGCTTTTTGAGACAGGGTCTCGCTTTGTAGTTCAGGCTGGCCCTGAGCTCACTATGGTGCCCAGGCAAGCTGCCACGAACTCAGCAATCCTCCTGTCTCTGCCTCCCGAGTGCTGGGATGACAGGCGTGAGCCACCACATCTGGCATTGTGGTATGCGGTGTTGATTGTTGGTGGGCGTGTCTCCACGCCCAGCATTATATGTGGTTACCGGGGATCGAACTCAGGACCTTGCGCTTGCGAGGCAGGCGCCGAAACCACTGAGCTAACCCTCTGGCCCCAGGACAATTTCTTGAAGATGAAGAGCAATCTGTGCCTGCTAAGAGCCTTCTCCACAGGACAGACAATAAAACTGTACTGCATTTAAGATCTAAAGTGTGAGACCAGATACCCATTCAACAGGATCGACTTTGGAATTTTAAGCTTCAAAGCAACCATTACTAAGTGATATCCTTATTCTTAGTTTAGGTATTGTCCAGGATTGCTTTCCTAGATGGAGACCTGCCTCTTAATCTTTTAATGATTGAAAGATATTTAAAATAAGCAAACAAACACACCCTAAACCCCTTAGCAGCAAGAGGACTGCTTGGTAGGAGTCAGATTCTTGTTTCTCCTTCAACTGATGTTTATGTCATGGTTAATAAAATAGACAATAAAATACTGACAGGTTTGCTTGCAAGAGGGATTTCATTTTTGGGTAGAGAAAGAAAAGACTCAGGTATATTTAGCTCTTCTGAATTTTCCAACTGAACACTGAGAGAGAAATTAAACTGTAATATGGAAAGGTCAGATAATTTCATCACTGTCCTTTCAAAACTGGGAAATTGCATTATGAAATACAGATGGCATCTTGAGGTTAAAATAGCAAGCTATTATTACCACGTAGCTTATAGGACATATATTTCATTTTTCTGCCTCACAAAGGAATATACATTTTTAAAAGTCTTTTTCTTTTGTCCTGTTTTGAATAATGACAGTGGAAACATAACCACCATTTAGTTTGCTTCTACAGAAATAAAACCAAAAAGAATTTACTGAAGAATAATCTGTACATGTATAAAGATGAAGGTGATAATTGTCTACAGAAGAACAACTGGCTTCAAATAAAACTGTTGTTTATGTAAAAATGCAAAGCTAGACTATTGAAGACATCACTAAATTCTGCTACAGCCATCACAAACCATTGCTACCTGCTGATACAGGCTGCGATATGTTTGTCCAGCCTTCATAGCTACAGAACATTATATGGTCTCGTGTAGCAAGGACATGTTTCTCTATGTTGGTATCGTCACTGTAAACTATAGTCCCACACAGACTCTGACACACTGAGGTCAGCAACAGTCAGAATTATTTTCCCTTTGGGTCAAGGATGTTGCTAAGTTCTCAGAGACGAAAAGTATGGGCAACCCAAAGTTAGCTTCAGGGAAACTTCTAATTATAGGTATGATGCACTGTGAGTTTTACTGAAGTATGAAAATAATAATTTTGGGATGCTGTTTGTAATTGAAATCATCAGACCAGCACATTATTTCCTAACTTCTTAACCCATTTAACTTCTGACTTTATTGTAAAGTTAGGAGAAAAGAAAGGCATATATTTGATGCTAGTTGGAAGTCTCTGAGAAAGTTTTAGAAATTCCAAATACAAAGGGAGAAATAAAAGGCATTTCAAACCACTAGAAGAAGCAGAGAACAGTTTTGATGTGTAAAGGCTTATAGACACCAGCTTATCATTTTTGATGGACACCTGCATTGCAAGTAGCTTGCTATAAGTAGACATTCAGGGCTTCACGAAAGACTATTTTTGCTCATATTGTCTCCTTTGCATTCTGGAGAGAATTAACAACAAATGTTCAACTCCAGCACCTGACTCCTCATGTTCTTGCCTTCTCATTCCATCAATGAGAAACAAACTTAAGTTGCAAATTCAATTTCAGTGTCATGGTCAATTCTTCTCTCTTCTTCCATTTTTCTTTCCTTCCACCTTATTTTCACATGTAGTTCCTTGATGTTACCACATTAAGTGGACCTAACTGGCTACCATCTGCTCTGGAAAAGCAACATGATGGAAAACATGGTCTATTATTCTCCTACCCAGGGTCCTGGCTCTGACTTTGTGTGCGCTCTCTAGCAGTTTCTTTGCATCACTGTGTTGGGGAAAGAAAAAAAAAGAGAACCATCTAAATTCCACAAAGTTGCCCCTTCTATCTCAGGAAGAAAGCGTAATTATGTCAGTAAAAAAGTGAGTCTCTGGGTGTCCATGGGTGGTCCTTGCATTGCCTGAGACTCCCAGGAATGAAGAAAGTGAAGTCTTAGATTTTGAAGGTCTCTGCCAGTTGTCTGATGCCAAAGGGCAAAGTCTGAATAACTGGCCTTCTGTTTAGGGGAAATTTTAGTAAATCTTTGGGGAAACAAACCTATGTCAAATGCTAAGAGGGAGAGAGACCTAACTCCTCTACTTAATAACAGGAGGAGATATGGAGAATCAGAGAGAAGAGACAGAGGGGACAGAGAGATAGTAAATGAAAGAAAGTGGGTGAAATTGTCAGCAAATAGTTTCCTGTGTTAGAGTGAGTGGAGGACAAAAATAACAGGGATTCTATCATTTGATTTTATGTTATTTTTCAGTACTATGATATAAAACAGCATTGCTCCAGTATAGTCTGTTATTTATACAAAAAAAATGTGTGAGGGTGATTTGGAGAGTTTTGAGTCCCACTCTGGGTTGAACATGTATGTAAAACCATAATGGTGATAAGAGTTTAAAGAAAAATCAGTGGCAGAGGCGACCATGAAAACATTTCTAATGTTCCTTCCAAAATAACAGGGAAAATAGGAAAATTTAGTAATACGTGGTGAAGAGCTAAGGTTCATTTATTTCACTCTGAAGTCGGCAGAGTGAAATACAAAATATGAGAAAACCACCACAGAGGAAGCAGAAGCCTTAGTGGTTGGTAAGTGCTGAATAAACCTGGGTCCCTTTCTTTGCACGGAAGCAAAATGGTGACCAAACTGTTGAAAAGGTACATGGGGCAGAACTCACCAGAGGATACCAAAAGACCAAAGGACACAGCCATAATGCTCCATCAGAAAGAAGACGTAACGCTTCTTTCTCTGAGATCCTACAGGACCTCCTGGGAAAGCTGCAAACTCCTGGGTGAATGTTGTACACTATGTTGTGTAGGCAACGAGGAAAGGTCTCATCCAGTGATTCAGTCCTCTTAACACATGCACATTTATGCATATAGAGCATCAGTTTAAGGGAGTGCTGTGTACTGGCTCAGAAGCAAAGCCATGTGTGTGTAAAGACCCGGTTTGTTCTGTGTCATTAGGCATTAGAGATGGTATGGCTCAAGCATCCAAAAATCAAGGACTTAAAGTGATCAGATGCACATACTCCATTCTTGGATTCTTGCTAATATTGCTAATCCTTCTATTTTTATCTGATTTTTTCTAGTTTCTGTTTAATTCTTTTATTTCCCTTCTTGTCTTCAGCACTATGCATGTACTGTCAGTGTGTCTAGGCTTTTGTGGATAATTTCAAAGCATTCAGTGGACTCACATGTCATGTAATTTAATCCAGTTATTCTGGAGGAAACACAGGGAGCTCTCTTGGACCACCTTTGTTTCTGAGCATAGAGGCCCTTGTCCAGTTCAGCACATGTCATCTGCCAAATATTTAAGATAAAATGATTGGGGAGTTTTTTAGAGGTTAGGCATATTGACAGCAAGCTTCATAATGGCAAGATACATCCGGTGAGCTACTGCAGAATATCAGAGAGAACAATTCTATATGAGAACAGAGTTTAGATGTACAGAGAAGGCAACTGGGGGAAAGACATTTAATTCTGGTCGAGATCTGAGAAGGAATGTAAACAGGAGAAGACTGGAAAAGCAGAGTTTCAGGCTGGGGTCCTCTGGGACTCTGAGTGCATTGTTAATGTTTGAGAATATTTTCAAAAATACTCCTTGAGGAAAGTGAGACCAGTAGCTCTGGGCAAAGAGAAAAGTTAAACCTTGGAGAAGTTGACTTGAGGTACAGTTGCTACAAGGGTGTAGTCATCAAGGGAGCACCAGTACTAGAATGGTTCTGCAAAATGATCTGAAATACACAAGTCTGAGTCTGTTGTAGTTTTTGCAGCCTGACTACACCACTCAATACCAATAACCTGGTATGAGCAACCTCGAGAAGGAGGCATGACCAGGTGCCACGAACTTCATTTCAGTGAGAGCATTTCTAAAGGAGGACGTGGCTGGGAGGCAGGAGCCTCCAACCCTAGAATCTGGAGGCTGAGTTTTTGTGTCCTGAAATGAGATCTGGGCTGGCATCACAGCTTTTCCTTCATACTCCTGGAGCTAAAAATGCTGCCCCAGAGCTCTGGAGTCTAATCTCTTACTAGTCACTTTTGGCTTCATTTCCCATCTAAAATCTAAACTTTTTGAGTACCAGGTTCACATTGCATTAATTTTCTCTAACCCTGAAGAATCCTGTAAGCTGAATGATTAGTCAAATCTAAAACAGATTTCTTTAAAATGTCCAACATGTTTGTAACATTATAAAATAATGAAGTCTTTTTTCCCATACTTCGAGAAGATGTAAATGACCTCTCGCCATTTTTCCCTTTGTCATATGTACCCATAAATACACTTGAATGTGCTGGTGATGGTGATTTAACAGAGCTTTAAAACATCAGGTGGGAAAGGAAAAGAAGAATAAGAGAGCACAGTGACTGAAGGTCTCTGCACCTCAGTGAAGTAATGTTCACGTGCAATCTGCAGATTGGTTTCTGCTTCCTGCTGCTCTGTAGCTGACCATGTGACCCCAGAAAGACACTGAACTCACTTAGAGTGACTTCCTTTTCTGAGATAGTTACTACGCATGATGTGTCTACTTATCTTCATAAACATTACCAAATATTATGGCTAAGGACCCTGTTGAGCAACTGTGAGTAAAGCAGCCTGAGATTTCTGCATCTAAAAAAGCAGTTTAAAAAATTTTATCAGTAACAGCAGTCATCTGTGGATGAATTTTTGAAACTGTTAGTTTCTTTTTTATTTGCTAATTATTAGTAATACATGTTCACATTATATAATAAATATATACATTCATTTCAAGCAATTGGCACATGTAGGTGACATGTGCCTTTTACATTCTTAAATCTTAAATCTTAAGGTTTCATTCTCTTTTTTCCTGGAAATGGAAATTTCACAAGTATGATGGATAAAGTAATATAAGGATGGATCAGTTACTTTTTGAGTTATTAGCCATAGCTCCAAAATGATTGAATCTGAAATGTTACATTGACCTTTGAAATCATCATTTTTGGGGTTTAGGATAAGGAGGTGAGGAGACATGATCTGTTATTTTTGGTTATTTTAAAAATGATTTTATTTTAATTGATTTTATGTACATTTTATATATACATTATGATCACATTCAACATTGAGAGTTTGTACCTGTACATGACATATCTTGATTCTCATTTTTCCCATTCTCCTGCCCTCCCTATAGTCCCCCACACCCTGTATTTGTAAACTTTGTTTCCTTTTTTTTTTTTTTTTTTTTTTTTTTTTTTTTTTTTTTTTTTTTTTTTTGAGACAGGGTCTTGTTTTGTAGTTCAGGCTGGCCCTTAGCTCACTATGTAGCCCAGGCAAGCCTGGAACTCAGCAATCCTCCTGCCTCTGCCTTCCGAGTGCTGGGATGACAGGTGTGAGCCACCATGCCCGGCACTGTGGTATGTGGTATTGATTGCTGGTGGGCGTGAGACACCATGCCCAGCATTGTATATGGTTACCAGGATTGAACTCAGGGCCTTGCGCTTGCGAGGCAGGTGCTGGAACCACTGAGCTAAATCTCCAGCCCTTTGTTTCCTGTTTTTAACCATCAAATTTATTTCTTTCCCTCCATTACTTTCCCCTACCCATCCCTTTTCCCTTTTGTTTTGAATATTTTCTACTTCACAATATCTATCATATATTTTGGAACTCATTTATACTTTCAGTTTCTCATACCAGAGAAATGACACCGTATTTACATATTTATTTGTTTCACTTACAAAGGATGGCCTCAAGGTATGTTCATTTGGATATAAATTACTCAAATTGATCTTTTTTTTTTGAGACAGGGTCATGCTTTGTAGTTTAGGCTGGCCCTGAGCTCACTATGGAGCCCAGGCAAGCCTCAAACTCAGCAGTCCTCCTGCCTCTGCCTCCCCTGTGCTGGTATTATAGGCTTGAGCCACCATGCCTGGAAATGTGGTATGTGGTACTAATTGCTGGTGCTTGTGAGTATTGTTGTATGTGGTTACCAGGAATCAAACTTAGGACCTTGTGCTTGCTAGGCAGGTGCCAGAACCACTGAGTTAAATCTCTAACCCTCAAATCTGTCATTCTTGATAGCTAATACTCCGTATTATAAAAAAAAACCCTGCATTTTAATTATTCTTGTTGATGGCCTTTTGGGTTGTTTCCAAGATTTAGCTATTACAAACTGAGCTGCTATAAACATGAATGCACAGATGTCACTGTGGTATGCTTTTAAAAATTCTTTCGTGGATATACCTTTCAGAGGAATAGCAGGCTCAAACTAGACCGCGAGTCCTAGTTTTTAAAGGAATCTCCACACTGATATCCACAGTGGTTGCACCAGTCTACATTACCACTAAGCATGGAGAAACATTCCTTTATCCCCACAAACCCCCCCCAGCATTTGTTACTGGTTTATTGCCTGAAAGCAGCCATTCTTTGTGGAATGAAGTTGAATCTCAGTGTTGCTTTCATCTACATCTCTCTAGTGACCAGTGATGTTGAACATTTCTTCACTTATTACTTAGCTGCGTTTACTTCTTTATGTGAAAAATGTTCATTTCAGGTGTCCATTTTTTTAATTTGGTCTTTAAATTTGGCAGGGACTGATTTTTAAAAATTCTTTATGTACTCTAGAGAGTAGTCTTTTGTCTGAGAAACAACTAGTAAATTGTTTTTCCCATATTGTAGGTTCTCTTTGCACTTTGCTGGTGGTTTTTCTTGCTGTGAAATTAATAAGATAAGATCCTGGTTGTTGATTCTTCTCTTAGCTCTCACGCTGCTGAGATTTGCTTCTCTTAGCTCTCATGCTGCTGAGGTTTGTTCCTATGGCCGTGTCCCCAAGAGTTCAACCTAATTTATTTTACAGCAGGTTTAGCATTTCTGTATATATATATGTGTGTATATATATATATGTATGTATATATATATATATATATATACTAGTCCTAATCCACTTTGAGTTTAGTGCACAGTGAAAGACATAGATCTAGCTTTTGTCTTTGAGAGGTTGAAACCAAGTTTTTCAAGCACCATTTGTTAAAGAGGCTGTCTTTCCTCCATTGAAGGTGTTTGGCTCATTTTTTTTTTTTTTTTTTTTTTTTTTTTTT
>PVIC010001373.1:0-52525 GCA_004025085.1 Thryonomys swinderianus | reverse complement strand
CATAAGCATAACTTTGTCTAAATATTGTTCAGAATGTTAATTACATTCCTCAAATAGGATGACTTATTTTCTGAAGCTAAACAAGTGCCCCCATTCAAGAACCAGGGTAAAAGGTGAGATGTCTTACAGTGACAGAGCTTGGCCATTGTATCACTGGAAAACTAAAAGACACCACTTACTACAAGTAAAGAAAATTGTTGGCAAGAGATTAGGAGTCATCTGAGCTAAGTTGTCTTTTCACTTACACTCTTCTGTATTTAGGTCTTGTCTTTCTCACTCATCTTTAGGCACCTAGTGTTTTCATCTTTATTGGACCTATTTCTCTATAGAAGAAAAATAAAAAAGCTCACCTTCACAACTGGACACGAAACACACTTATATTTAGTGTACTGATAGGATTTATTCTTAGTGCCCACATTATCAAGAATCAGCCAGTACTAAGTATTTAGAAGTATTTTTGATCCTACAGAATTTGAAGTCTTAAGTACAATGATAACTGATTTTATGAAGTGACATTTCTGACATTGATGAGTCCTAGGTCATGGCCTCAAGTGGTTGGTAAATATGCATTACCTATCTCCTATGGGAGAGGTGTTTATTAAATCCTACTCACACATGTAAATTCCAATGTTTATTATATCCATTTCCAGGCTGGAATAAAATCGCCTAAGTCTACCTTTATTGAAAAATAGAGCTTAAATTTATTAGGAGTTGAGCTGTAGAATAAGTGCCTTTTCATAGAGATTTTAAAAATCTTTTTCTCTGGTGAAGAGAATTTAAAAATGAGTTAGTTTCCCTGTGTTCTTTCTGGAAGCTACTTTCTGACCCAGCCCTTCCTAAAACTTAGTGTCTGGCTCAGTTGGATTTTCTTGGAGTGATCATATTTTATTTCTCAAGATTTCCTACCTGTATTAGTGATTGATCTCCTCAGCTCCTCACATGTCAGGGGGCTGGACGAGGGAAGGAAGAACGTGGAGTTACACAGACATACAATGCTAGTCAACCTCTCTTTCTCTGTCCATTTTTATTGTTCATTTTAAAAACAGAAAAGTGCAAAACCAGAGTAACACATATAGACAGAAAAATGTGGAGGATGTCTGTGCACTGGTAGACTCAAGCTAGGTAAAAATTGATGGGCACAAAAATTGCTGCTTAAATTAATTCATGGGGGACTAAAAGAAAGAGAAAAGAGTTGAGTTGTATCCTGGAGTGGCCTTTAACTCTATACTGGCTGAAAGGAACAAAAAGGAGAAAGAAGGAGAAGGGAGAAGGAGGAAAGTGGAAAATGATTTGTCTGAACCCATGCAGTTCTTTACTGTAACTTTCATCACTGAACATAATCAGGGAGAAAAAAAATGAACTGAGGAACTTAGACCTATTTTGTCATGTGAGAAAGGATGTGATGATTTCTTTGATAATCCTGACACACAAAACTTTCTATTAAATTGCAGACTTTTAAACATTTTTAGAGTCATCCATAGAATTATGATTTTTATACCATAATTGTTTAACAAAATGTTCCTCAACATGTTGAATTGAGATGCAAAACAAAGGGTTAAATATGAAAATCTTACACAGAATTAGAATGCATCAGAAAAAGTGTTTGGATAGGACATTTGTAGCATATTTAGTACTGAGACTAAAGATGAAATCCTTAATATAGTAGCAAACTCGGTATTTTTCTGAGAAAGTATCTTATTCAGTGAACATGGAGTACAACTGAAGCACAATGAACAATAAGCTTAATTATTGCAATTGGTCACTGTCCACTCCCACCATGGATAACTACATCCTAAGGAATATTCCAGAATCAATTCATACTTTTTTCTCATCTTTTCAGATGGGCTGGGTATCTGGGGCAAAACCCAAGAGGAGCATGTATACTTTCTGCACATATGGCCTATGATTTGGTAATGGTCTAACACAGCCAAGTGCAAACCATGGAAGTGAAATAATCACTAGTATAGAAGCATATGTGCCTTTGCTTCATTACCGAAAAGTTCTATGTAATGGAGACCTTATATAGAATATCAAAGATAGAGGTGTAATTTAGTAGGCTTCTGACTGAAAGTGAGGAGGGCAATGATTACAAAGAGGTAAAATAAGTCTCCAGGCTAAAACTCTGAGCAAGAGACAAGTCCAGAGACCACACATAATCAGGGAGTGTGGTCCTGATTACTGCCTCACACCAGTAATCAGGTGTGGGTTGTCAGCACAAATATTTCATATCAATAAGCAACAGTAATAATTTGCACATGAAAACCTAACTACCACAAAGGTGAAGTCATGAGGGACAAGTAACTCATTTGAAACAGTTTTATAGAATGTAGGAGGTTAAAGAAGACCAAGGATTCATGAGATGCTGATAGTGCCAAGTTTCTATTTAGGGAGCACAGCATTAGTTCCTGTGCAAAAGTGTTTATCTCTCAAATAGCTCCTATTAATCATTGACCTGCACATAGAGGTAGGTTCACTGAACAAGTAAGTAAACAGAATCTGTTGGGAAAAAGTCTATATGTTTTATATTAGTGGCAATCATACCTGACTAAACAACCTGTATTTGCTCAGGTATAAATAGACCTCTTAAAAGAAAGAAACAGGTGCCTTGTAAACAAGGAACTACCAGTGGAAGCACTTTAATTAGACAAGCAGAAAGCCTTTTGACAAGGTAGGACCTCATGAGGAATGTCACTAGAGGGACCCTTGCAATGCCGGCTATGCACCTATCTAAGGTCTTGGGAGTTGGAATGTCATGTCATATGGAATGTTGGGTTACCAAAGGATATTTAAATGTGCCCCTGGATTTTTATAGTTGTCCTAGGGACCACTGAGGTGAAGGGAGCTCATTGTAGACCTTGCTCCATTGTAACATTTCTATATTCACTTTATATATTGCAGTTTCTAGTGGTGTTTTGCTTGAAGGGTACCAAAAAACTATTTGAACACCATTTGAAGTCTCTTTAACTTTTATGAACAATTTCACCCATTTCAATGGATACAAAGTTTTAATCACTAAAGAACTGGGATAATCTTTTGAAACAGAAAACTGGATTTAAAGCAAGAAAGAAAAAAGAATAAAGTAAAAGGTAGATTTTCCAATTAGGAAATAAATAAAATGACAGCATCAACTAAAGATCAATGCTGAGGTTCAAGCTATTAAATGATTAATTAATTTGTATTCAGTGAGCAAATTTGCATCTGAGCCTAATTTGTAAAGGAGAAAAATGTCAATTCAGATGCTACAAATGCCACTTTAATCTTTATGTAAAGCAAAATCGAGGCAGTATTGCTACGAGCTAATTTGATCCTGTGGAAGAAAAATTCTCTACACTATGGACTACCAATCACAATTTCTTCTTCGTCCTTCCACACTTAACCTCTTATCCGTAGCTTCCTGAGGTGAAGGAGCCTATTGTTCCATCCTAATTTTCTTTCCTTATGTCTAACAAACTTCCCATAAAACTAAGTTATTGAACTCCTACAATTCATATGGGGAATTCTGAGATGTTATTTCTATTAATCTCATTTCCTGATATATAAAGTATAATGAATATCTTACACCTGAAGTCTTTTCAATTAGAGTGACTTTTGCATAGATATAAAGATTTTTTTTTACTGTAACAACAACAACAAAAAGCCTTAAGATAAGAAATTCTACGATGTGAGGTTGCAGATTTAGCTCAGTAGTTCCAGCACCTGCCTCACAAACTCAAGGTCTTGAGTTTGATCTCTGATAACCACATACCACAATGCTAGGGATGGTGACTCACTCCCACCAGCAATCAGTATCACATACCACAATATCGGGCATGGTAACTCATGCCTGTTATCCCAGCACTCTGGAGGCAGAGGCAGGAGGATTGCTCTGAGTCAAGACTAACCTGGGCTACATAGCGAGCTCAGGGCCAGCATAAACTACAAAGTGAGCCCTGACTAAAAAAAAAATGATAAATAAGATACGTTACAATTGTCACAAGGTTCGGTCTTTGACAGACAAAGTTGTAGGAGGCCATGCATGGTAGAATCTTATCCAATTTTATGACTTTTAAGTATGACTCTGTATTATGGACTTGAAAATACCAACTCTAGACCTCACTCATCCTGCAACTATCTAATATCTTCTCACTGAACTGTTTTCTAGTCACTTCTTATAAAAATGACCAACTCTCAAAGGAAATATTTCTAATGTGGAATTATTACCTTTCTTTCCAAATCAGCCTTTCTGTTATTCTCAGTTCTGTTAATGGCACGTACACAGGCACCAAAATACAGAATTATGTTTGACTGCCTTCCAATTTTCTTTCTACTACATTGCTCTATTTCTAAAAAAGAAAAGAAAAGAAAGAAGGAAAAATACTCGAGTGACAGATCTTCAAGGTGATTGAGCTCTTTAGGAAATGCCTCACAAACTCTTTCTGTTCTTTCTAGTTGAGGGATTTTCTTTACCACAGGTGTCTAGGAATGTCTGTGACCTCCAATAGTGGATGGTGACAATCTGTACCCCCCACACACATGTGTTACACAAAAAGTAAGGTCACTGGAATGTACATACAGGCCTATCAGATAGGATGTAAGGCCATTTGTAAGATAATCCTTACACGCTGAATCCTTTAAGTGGAAAGCTATATTGTCATATGGAAGTAGAGGAAAAGAATCCTCACAAAATTATCTCAAATTTCTAAAGGATAGGCCATCACAGAAGGATGAAGTCTACCCTTTCAAATATTTTTATGTTTGCAATGGTAAGAACTAGTTTTATCTCTTAATGAAATTAATTTCTATATCTCATATGACATTATACAAATTAAAGAAAATAATTATAAGGAGTGTACTTCAGTAGAAATCAACATACCAGCAAGTTCTTTTTAATTTTATAGATAACTCAAAAACTCAATGTATTCTCTCATGAAGTTAAAGGCATGTTGTACCCCTGAGACTGTCCCACTGTCACTACTGTGAATGCAGGGGGAAGACTATCAAGCTGATCTTAGTGGAATCACTAGCTTCAACCAGTTTCCAGCGTGGAAGTGGCCTCAGCATGAATCGTGAATGCAGCACATGAGAGATGGGGATTTGTGATGAATGTTTAGTGCTGATCCTTGCTATTGCTCTACTTAGTTTTTATTATTATATTCATAGCTTATTGGATAAGTCATGCTATTACTTATTTTAAGTATTTTTCTGTTAAAAGTAAGTGTCCAATTCCAAGATTTTATGGTTTTGAATTTAAAAATTAATATCCCATGGTGATTTTATGATAAACATATTTAATCTTCTCTTCCATCATTATGAAGCACACAGCTACAAAAATTTCTATCTGTTCCATTTCTTTTAAATTATTTTGGTAGTAATAAAATAATGTTTCATATGCTCCTGCTTTTCAATAGGCTTTGACATACGATGTGAATCTATCTCCCTTGGGGTTAGAAATCTATACAATTGGAGTTGACCTATCAGGTTTCCCAGGTAAAATTTGATCCTGATTTTTAAAAAATGACTTTCTTTTTCCCTTTATTCAATCTAAAGGAACATGCATAGTGAATTACACATATTGTGCTTTAAAAAATTTGGGTTATTGGTCACTTCTATGGGGAGAATTTAGTAAAAGCTTTGAGGAGTCATGTGGAAAGAAAGGAGCTATTTGTGATTCTGAGGTAGTTGGACTTTCTTAGTAAATCCTACTAAGAAAACAGCTTGCTTTTCTTTTGGAAACCCAGTGGATTGCCTGCAGTTACTCAGGGTTTTGAGAAATAAACTAAAAGAGCTGCAAGAAATGAGTCATGTCAGCGAGTGTGGCAAAGACCAAAACACCTTTGCTTCATCCAGAAACTACACAGAAATATTTAAGCCAATGCGAGCAGTAATCTCACCTCCATTGTAATTCCTCTGGGGAAATGTCTGACTTAAAAGCTAATTTATCAGCTCATACTTTCTTCTCCAAATGCTCGATACTTAGTGGCTGTCTTGTAAATACTTTTTTTTGATTCATTTTATAGTATGTTCTATTTTTCCTTAGGTAAATTGATTGCATGAGCCTTGTTTCAGTTTAGCACTTCTCAACTTTCAAATGATAATATCCATTCTGATTTTTCATCCCCATATTGAATTCTGCTTTCCGTAATAATGACAGATATGATACTGCCAAGATAGATCAGAGTCATATTTGTCTTCTCCTTGGAGACCTGATTGCATTATTTAGCATCGTGACACCCTTTTATTTTTGCTGCTTTGAACTTCGTTGGACCCTAAAGTCCTGGCAAGCCCATTTCCAATCTGATGTGACACCGCTGATAGCATTTGAACTACTTCACATTACAGGGCACTTGTAAGCCATTTATACCAAATTCCACTAAGAACAGAGCTGAAACTAGACAGGGTCATTTTCTCAAAAGGATTTTTTTCAGTCCAGAGCTATTCTCATCAGATTTCTAGTGACTTCTTCAGGTCAAGCTTGAAGCAATGCGTTTTCTTCACAAGCCAAAGATTAATTTATTGCGTGGTTCTTTTGTTGACATAATGGAAACCCCTTTCCATCCAGAGAAACACTGTGCTTTCAAGTAATTTGAATAACCAAGAATGTTCTATGGTGGTTTCTATCTATCTACACACATTTTTTTTCAAGTGCCCATTTGGGAAAAATTCAGCAAAACAGGTTAGGGGATACATTTTAGATTAATTACATGGCAAAATTTGGTTTGAATAATAGGGTATATCCTAGGAAAATATAATTTTTGCTCTTGTTTCTCAAGAGCACTATTCATTTTATTCTTACATAGCATTCAGATTTCTTTATTAGTCTTTTAATTATCATAAAATTTTATAGTAGCAAGAAAACTGTTCTTGAAGGCAATAGTCTTGCTACTGAAAATAAGCCGCATGCCCTGAGCATGTGTGTTAAACTCTCTTGGTGTATTGGTTTGTGCTCACTAGAGAACTAGACTTAATACAAGATATACAAATGCACACAGATTTGCAAGACTGGCTTGTAAAGTCACCGAGCCAGGAGTGGGAGAGTCCACAGGTCTCTCCACACCTGGATATGTGAAGGATCCAGTCGAAGGCCTGAAACTCATTCTACAGTCTGAGCGTCTCTGCCCAGAATTGAAAGCCCTACAGTGGAAAGCTGAAGGGTCTGTGCTGGCAACCAGGAAACAGCACCCATGGTAAAGGGAAGAAACAGAAGTGAGCCTTTCTTCTTTGTTTCCTTTCTATATTGCTTGCTTTTTGTACTGCTATGGTGGATCGTCCACACTCAGAACTGTACCGAGCCAGTTTTGTTGGGTGTTTCTTACTCAAATCAATGCAGTCGGGCAACTATCAGACTTGGTCTTCATTTCCTTATCTTCTGGTGACCTTACTGAGTTTCATGCTTAAAGAACAATTAATGACTGAAATTTATATAATCAGTGTCTTTCATCAGACAGTTGGAAAACATTTGAGATTTGAAATACAATAATCTTGAATTTAATGAAAATCTATTCTTTCCTCAGTGTTTTTCATTTCAGAGCATAGAATCACCATTGGCTCAGTTTCATAAGACAAATATCTAGGAGTAACCTATGAACTCTTTCAGATTTCATGTCCAGGCCATTCATAAATCTTATCAGACACATAGTAAAATATGTCCCAAATTAACCATATTCACGATCACCGCATAAACCCCAGCCATATCATTTTCTTCCTCAGTCACTGCAATATCCTTCTGACTGTTCCTTCAGCTTCCAGTTTTGCCACTTTCAACTTCATTCTCTATGTAGAAGTCGGAGGGATATTTCCAAAATGCCGTTTTGGTTTCACTTCCTTAAGCTCCACATGGGTTTCTCTCTTAGCATAAAATTTAAGACTTTACCACCATCTCTGAAGCGCTAAGCAATCTCTTCTAAGCAACTTCCAAAGCTTATCTGCCACTTTCCTCCTGGTACTCATGTTGATCAAGCCATATTAGCCTTTACTCAGACAGACCTTGAGCATGCCAAGTACACTCTTCAGTCAGACTCTAACTAGGGCCGTATGCTTTAATTTTGTACAAGTTGGATGTAGTGGTTGACTGATTGTCAACTTGATTAGAGAATGCCCAGCCGCGTTAAGTCAGCATGGCTCTGGGCATGGCAGACCCACATTAAAGAAGATTGTTGTTGGAAGGCCTGAAAGGCAATCAGGAGGGAAGGATTTCAGTTGATTTTCCTCAGAGGAGCTTCAGCTGTTCTCTTTGGAGGAGGTTCAGTTTTCCCAGGGCCCAAGGATGGCTGCTGTTTTGCGAGGAACACCAGGCTTCACCTTTGCCTTGAATATTGTCTTCTGGCTGTCAGAACAGATCCTTCTGCTTACAGCACCACCCTTTGGCCTCCTGGAGCAGACACCTTTGTATTCCATCGTAGACCCTTGGGCCTGTTGATGCAGACCCACATGGGACATTGCTCTGGGATCGCAGGGCTTTAGATGAGTCCTTCTGGTCTCTAGCATTCAGGCAGACCTTAGACACTCTTACAGCCACTGAAGTCAAACTTGACGTCTCGGTGTCCTCCATTCAGTCTGATTCAGAGCATGTGAAGTCTTTTCAGCAGCCCTCTCTAAGCTCTTGAAAGCCTTGCTTAATATATTAGGAACCAGTTTTAGGTAAGAATCTTTAAAAAATTTAGATACAAAGATGAATATTTATGAGAAGAAAACAGATCACAGTACTTTTATAAATTTAAATAACATGACAATACCATAATATAATATTTTATTAGTGGGTTGTCTGTTATGATTCAGCATAGAGAATAGTAGGAATATTCCTGGAGTCATACACTGAGAAGTCAGCTGTTGCTTAAGCAAAAAATAGCTGCAAACTACATAAATATGTTCCACTGAACTCACACTGAATGACTTTCCAATAGTTCCAACAAGGCTACTGCCCACTCCAACAGTGCCTGGCAGGAAGGAGGAAAGTGTGATGGGGTAAGAAATGATAAGTGGAAAAAGGCAAGAAAACATAACCAATGATCGTGCAAATTTGACCAAAAAAAATGCATGCTCATGTGAAATCAAGTGTAGGTACACCCTCCCCAGGGTCTTGGCAGGGGTCTGATCAAGGGAGGGGCCTTGGAACCCATCTTTATTAGTTTAATGCCAGTCTTCCTCTGGCATGTACATTCGCATTATCCCACCTGGGATGCTTTACCTGTATGTGGATCTCTATTTAATTACACTTTTTTTTTCCCCCCAGCAAGCCATCTCTTTCCTATTCTAACTGAAGAAACACACCCGTTTTCTTTATAGTATTTATCAACTTGCATTACTGATGCAGTTTTATATTATTGAAATTAATTACAAAATTAAAATTAAGGTATTTTTGATAACTATCTGCTGAAAAATATCATTCTGTTCACCAATGCATCCCGAGTCTACAGCGTGCTTTGATAGGTAGTAGGTATTTAGTAAATATCTACTGAAGGAATGATGGGTGCATCACTTCTACAAATGTCCTTCAAAGCCTGTGGGATTAAGGTATTTGAAAATGGTAGGAGAACAGGAAGGTTTTCTTGTTATAAAGACATTAGTGACTCAGTTTTGGCATCTCTAGAAGACTGCTTGCTTGCGGAAAGGATATTTAATTGGAAAGTACAGAGGAAGGACTTTGGCAGTGCAAGGAGAGATTTGGCTGGGTTTTAATTATGAATTTGTTAAAATTGGCTTGTACTCTGTGTAGTGGCTTGAATGCTGTTCCCATGGTTTTACCTCACCACTGGGAAAAACTGGTGACATTTTAAGTGGCAGTAGATGTTGGAAAGACAAATGGCATATTAAAACCCACACATTAGAGCTCCAGCTCCAAGCTGCTTCAAACCAGTAACAACCCTTCTTAACAAAAACGGTATTTCATCTCTCGAATAATGAATAACGAGGGTTTCTTCCCTTGAACCCAAATGTGCATCGCCTGCTTCATGCAGACATGTGATTCATTTCTCCTTTAGCAGAAGTTGGAAAATTGCCTCCTTGTTGAAGCTGTGTGATTCCTCAGTTTTGTGGGGACAGTTAGGCTGCTAGTCAGTCACAATGATAGCTCCATTCACAAACTGACATTGCAAAAACATGAAGGGAAATAAAGAAAGTATTGTGCAAAGGACTTTTAAGATACAATGAAAAGAAAGTCTATGGGTAATTTAGAATAGAATGCCAAAGAGCAGTGAATGGCATTGTCTTGAAATTTCCCTTCTTTACAATTTTTCTTGATAGAAGGTTAATAATTTACTAGGTGCTATCTAAGCTGGTCAGTCTTTGAATTAGCCAAATGTAAATAACTCCTGTAAACTGAACAAAAGTAATTATTATTTTGATTTCATATATTTAGGCAAGAAAATGAGCTTAAATCCATAATCTAGTGAAACAACTGATCATAGGAAAGATAATTTTAAGAAAAATGGCTTCTGAAAAAGCAGAATTTTATTATCCTTTTTGGAACATATTACGTTCTTTTCAGTAGTGGCTCTGAATTGTGCTGTGGCTTGTTAGGTGGATGAGGCTTGTATCCTTTCAAACTTTTGTTGGCAGAAAATTAACTTAATAATCATCTTTAAGATATACAGATCAAGGCGCCCGACTCACAGAGATAAGTTGCTTAAGTGTGTAGAACACGGAGTCCTGAATTCAGAAATGTGAGACAATGAATGACAGGAGAGATGCTGAGCCCTAGGTTTTTCCAAAGAATGATGGTTTTTACAGGTTCCTGTTGACTCTCTTCTGGACATTTATTCCAGTGGTATCTTCATTAGATTTTTATTGATTTCCCTCCATCCTCATTCTTGGAGAACACACAGAATCTCCTCATGTGAGATTTAGATCAGCACAGAAATAGGAACCAGGCACGGAATAGAGATCCACACCCCCAAGCCAGTATTTTTCCTCTTTTGCTACCTATGCTATGAGATCACCAGTCTACCTAAGCCCCCCAAAACCCAGTGTTGTCCCCTTGCTAGCTGTGCCTTATTACCTAATTTTGAGATGTTTCTCAAATTTGCCTTATTTCTACATCCTAGTTGAGGCAACAGTTTTCCTCTTAAAAAATGAAATTATTTTCTAGTTATGGCTTTCCATTCTGTTCATCTGCTGATAAACTGCTCAATCCACATTCTGCCAGTAATTATTAAAAATGTTTATTTGTTGTTGGGCGTGGTGGCTCACGCCTGTAATCCCAGCACTCGGGAGGCAGAGGCTGGAGGATTGCTGAGTTCCAGGCTTGCCTGGGCTACATAGTGAGCTCAGGGCCAGCCTGAACTACAAAGCGAGACCCTGTCTCAAAAAAAAAATGTTTATTTGTCGAAAAAAAAAAAACCCCTGTGCTCATTTTCTTTCTCTTTTTATGATAAATTGAGTTTATTAGTACATTTTAGAAATACATTATAATCACATTCTTCATTGAGAATTTGTATCTATACATGATGCATCTTGATTCTCATTTTGTCTCATTGCCCTGCCCTCTCTACAACTCCCAACCCCCTGTGTACATGAGCTTTGTTTCCATTTTTTCATTATTCAGTAAACTTTATTGGTACATTACATACACAACTCACAATCACACAAAACACTGGGGAATTTGTACCAATATGTGACACAGGTCAATTCCCATTTTTACCCACATCCCTGCCCACCCACCCCCTTCCCACCCCATATATATATATTTTATATTCTTTTATTTTTTCCAAATCATATTTATTCCTTCCCCTCATTATGTTCCCACACCAAATTCCATTTGGATATTACAAAAACTATCATACATTCTAGATTTGTTTCCATTTTTCCTTTTTACCATCAAATTTTTTCTTTCCCTTCTTTGCTTTCCCCTGCCATGCCAAGTTATCATTTCCCTTTGAACATCTTCTTCCTATTTCACAATACCTATCATACATTGTTTTTTTTTAAGTTTTTTTGAGACAGGGTCCCACTTTGTAGTTCAGTCTGGGCTTGAACTCACTATGCAGCTCAGGCTAGCCTTGAACTCACAGCAATCTTCCTACCTCTGCCTCCCGAGTGCTGGGATTACAGGTGCGAGCCACCAAACCTGGCTCGTATCATACATTTGGACTTCATTTATACCTTCAGTTTCTCACACTAGATAAATGATATAGTATTTACACATTGGCATCCTATTTATTTCACTTATGAGTATGTCCTCAAGGTACATCCATTTGGCTATAAATGTCTCTAATTTATCATTCTTTGTGGCTGAGTAAAAAACTCCGTTTTATTAAAAGACCACATCTTCTTTATCCAGTCTCTGGTTAATGGACATTTGGCTGTTTCCAAGATTAAGCTATTACAAACTGAGCTGCTATAAACATGGGTGCATGTATGTCACTGTGGTCTGATGCTTTTAATTCTTTAGTGAATATATCCAGCAGGGAAAAAGCAGGGTCAAATGGAACATCTAATCCTACTCTTCTGAGGAATCTATAAACTGATTTCCATAGAGGTTCCACCATTCTACACTTCCAGCAATAGTGAAGAAGGGTTCCTTTTTCCACACAGCTCTGCCAGCATTTGTTATTGGTTGATGTTTTGATAGCAGCAGCTCTTTGTGGAGTGAGTTGAAATCTCAGTGTTGTTTTCATTTGCATCTCTCAAATGACCAGTGATGTTGAACATTTCTTCATGTTTCTTTGCTGCTTTTATGTTATCTGAAAAAAGTCTGTTCATTTCAGAATTGGGTCTATTAAATTTCGGGAGCTGAGGGCCAGAGGGTTAGCTCAGTGGCTCCCACGCCTGCCTCGCAAGTGCAAGATCCTGAGTTCGATCCCCTGTAACCACATACAATGCTGGACGTGGAGACTCTCGCCCACCAGCAATCAATACCACATACCACAGTGCCGGGCATGTAATCCCAGCACTCGGGAGGCAGAGGCAGGAGAATTGCTGAGTTTGAGGCTTGCCTGGGCTACATAGTGAGCTCAGGGCCAGCCTGAACTACGAAGCAAGACCCTGTCTCAAAAAAAAAAAAAAATTCGGGAGCTGATTTTTTAAGTTCTTTGTATATTCTAGATAGTAGACCTTTATCTGAGGAACTAGTGGCAATTTTTTTCCGCATTATAGGTTATCTTTTCATTCTGTTGGTAATTTCTCTTGGTGTGCAGAAGTTTTATTAATGAGATCCCAGTTGTTTATTCTTTCTTCTAGTTCTCATGCTACTGAGGTTTTGTTCATAAAGCTGTTCCCAATGCCAGTGTCTCCAAGAGTTCTATCTAACAGGTTTTGCAGTAGGTTTAGTGTTTCTTTTTCAATATTTAGATCTTTCATCCCCTTGAGTTTCAATTTGGTGCATGGCAAAAGAGGTAGATCTACTTTTAATATTTGGCAGATTGAAAACCAGTTTTCCCAGCACCATTTTAAAGAGGCTGTCTTTTCTCCATTGAGAGCGTTTGACTCCTTTGTCAAAGATGAGCTGGTTTAATAGAACTGCAATTATTTCTACATCTTCTAATCTATTCCACTGACCCTTGGGTCTATTTTTTTGCCAGTACCATGCTGTTTTTATCACAGTGGCTTTGTAGTATAGTTGCAAATTGGAGCTTGTGATACCCCCTGCCTTGTCCTTGTTGCCTAGAATTGTTTTTGCTATTCTAGGTCTCTTGTGTTTCCATATGAATTTTAAAATTATTTTCTCTAGATCTGTGATATATGCTGCTGAGTTTTCAATCAGGATTGCTTTAAATCTATATAGCAACTTTGGGATTGTAGCCATTTTGACAATATTGGTTCTTCATAACTAGAAACATTTTCTGATATCCTCCTTCATCTCCTTTTTTAGAGTGCTGTAGTTTTCAGAGTAGAGGTCTTTCACCTCCTTTGTTATACTGATTTCTAGAGATTTCATTTTTTGTAGGCTATTATGAATGGAATTATTTCCTCTGTTTTTCAGTGGGGCTGTTATTCAGGTGTAGAAAGGCTGTTGATTTCTGAGTGCTGTCCTTGTACCCAGGTACTGCACTGAATCGTGATTAATTACATCTCCAAGGAGTTGCATTCCTTCTTCACTCCTGCTGATCACTGCAGGAGGTGTACCTGTCTGTATGCATCTCTTTGTACTGTTCCTAAAACATCTCTCTGCTTCAAACAAGCTCTTCTGGCTGAAAATGTCTTCCATCCATTCCTGTTTACCTGAGTCCTTTATCTCAGTATCTCTTTAGAGCCTTTACTTTTCTCCATGTCAAAAATATTGAAATGCCTTGGTATTTACTGTGGTAGATTTTATCTTGAATATATTCCCATTTCTCTGTATTTACAATACAAAAACATCTGTAACTGTGTTGACTCCGTACACTATCTAGAGCTTCTCACCACATATTTTCTTTTGAACCTATTTAATTAGCTTCCATCTCTCCTACTGCTCTAAAATAGTTAACATCTGTGTCAACATAGTGCTATACCAAATGGCAATTCTCAGTCACCTTTCTTGAAGATAATATTAAACTTACTCTTCTTGAAATATTGAATTCTCCCAGAATAACGCCCAGACTTAGTTTCTCTCTACCCGAATAGTTAATCCTTTTCAGTGACCTTTGCCAGTCATTGATTAACTGCCACTTTCTAAATTTTGGATTATTCTGGGGAGAGGAGGGTCATTCAGAACTTTGTTCTTTTGCAGCTACTCCATGAAAAAATAACAATTTCTGTTAATGGACTTTCAGGTCGGGGGGGGTCTCACAAATATCAGACATGAATTATCAGACATGAATATCAGACTCCCCTCCACATTTTCAGAAATTCAGATTTCTGATACAATTAGCTCCTTAACATCTCCATTAAGATGTCTCATATGCATCTCAAATTTAACATACCTGCAAACAAAACCCTTACTTTCAACATTTACCTTGACCTATATTTTCCTCTCCATAAGTTTTCAGCTAGACAAGAAGCAGCACTATCCTAGTCATGCAGATTGTCTGTTTAACGAGGTGACTCCAGGTCTCCTTCTTTCTTCCATATTCCCTGCTGGGTTCAGCACTACATTCTGAGTTCTCTGCTGTGCTGCTCTCATTGCTTGCTATTGTCTGAGTCTTACATTGTGGCAAAGGCTTCTGGGCTAGTTTCTCTCTTTGATCACTGAATTTCCTCATCTATACACAGTGGAGCAGTTAGTGTGATCTTCTTAGACTCTAAGTCAGACCATGTTCCTCTTTGCTCTCACATTTCAGTAATTTCCTTCCACTTGAAATAAAATCTTCACACTATAACTTGACATGTAAAATCTTACATATCATAGCTACTTTCTGATCTGACCTTTCTTATCCTGTCCAGATTGTACTCTGGCCTGGCCATACCTGCCACCTTTTTGTTCCTCAAATGTTTCCTGCATTCTTTTTGCAGTTCTTTGTTACTCATTTTCTTTGCCTAGTGAGCATTGACTGGGATTTCTGAATAACTTGGGCCTTCCTTCCTTTACACTTCTGTTTTAACATTTTCCCATGAAGCCCTTTCCTGAATCCATGGTATAAAAAACTGTACATACCGTCCTGGCCCCCACCAACACTTTGTATTATCATTACCTTAGCTTTACTTTCTTAGTAGGATTTACCAACACTTAGAATAGTTTGTTCTTTTACATTTATTTGTTTTCTTTGTTCGTTGCTCCTTGGTAGAAAACATTTCCTCTAATAAGATAGGAGATTTTATCTGTTTGGTTCTCTGATATATCTCTCTGCTGAGGACAGTGCTTAGTGTATGGTGGGCATCAATAGAAATGTGTGCAATCAAATCCTTTCCATTTCTAAAAATTTTTAACACTTCTGCCAGCTAATGGAAATATAATACATGTGACCTATTTTTCCACAAAGCATTGAAATTCTACTCTTATTTAAATGGGTGTGAGGGCAACCGAGGTGCTAAAGCTGAGGTTAGAATATTTTGAGTACCATCATGAGTTTGTAAATTACCTTAAAGAACTCTATGATTTACAGAGGAAATGAAGTCATTGTAATCTGTTAGTCATCAGTTTAAAAAAAAAGAAAAGAAAAAGAAGTAGAAGTGATAAAAAGTCATCTTGTCTGGTTGGAAACAGAACCTATTTTTCTGCTCTGAAAAAGCTTCAAATTTATTTTTGAAGCCTGCCCTCTCAAGTAAACTTTGACTCTCAAGCATATTTATTCAATCAAGAAGATTATTAGTACACTGCAGTGCTTAGGAGAAGTGGCTTCCTGTGGTTTTATCATTTTAAGCAAGTGATGACATTTACCATGGAGATTATACATGGATTACAATTCTGGAACATACAATGATGAGGTATCACAGTCCAAGCAAAGAAAGTTAGAGTTTAATAATTTATTACTCACAGCGGGTTACATATTCAAGCTAACTATGTTTTATCAGCAATTCTTCAGGCTGCTGAAGACCATTGCTACCAGAGAAAAAGGAAAGTGTGGTTTGCTACTATGGATGTCATAAGCAACACTGTCAAAGAATCTGTTATTTTTCCATAACATTGACAGATAAAACTTGTATTATGTGTCATCTGGTTTAATAATATCCATTTGGTTTATATTTTTCACATGGTTTAATAATATCTGATTTAATAATAAGTATCTAATATTTATATGAAAATTTAAGTTTCAAAATGGTAAGACAAGTTCCTAAGGATATTTCTGTAGCACTTGGTGATATATTATATCATATAGCAAAATACAGATGGATTTAGCAAGTTGTTTTCTGTTTTTTTATGAGAGCTTTCTTAAAACTATGTTACTTATGTGTTATTACTAATCTAATTAAATTCACATTCAGAAGTGATATACCAATCTGGCAGTACTTTAAGTTAATGCTACCATTAATCCAGCATTGTTAATGTGATTTGTCATTATGATATGGCAAATCAAAATATGTAATCACATATTTACTATTTTTGTTGCTCAGCACAACATCAGTGGTGTGTATCTTTAACTTAATTACTCTTATGCATAGGTGTGTTCTTATAAGAGGAAAATTAAGATAAATTCCTAATTTCTTTAAAACAATTCTTTCTCGAGAAAATACTTTCATTTGCCTTCTTGAATGAAACTCCCTAACTACATCTTAGTGCTGTATTAAATTTTCAAACATGTGCCAGAAAAGCCCGTCTTCTGAGTGACCATAAAACTCACTATGGACAGGGAAGTTAGTAGAGTAGTAGATGTAAACAAGTAAGAGAAGATCAAACAGTAAATGATAGATTTGAGAATGATGGAAGACTATAGAAAAGTTGGAAATATAGGTCATTTATTTCTACTTTGTAAATCTCATTTTTTCCAGAAATTACTCTTTCTCTTGTGCCTTTAAACTCTCAATGATTGAGAGTTTGGAAGTTTAGTGTTCAGGGGGAGAATGGATTGATCTCCTCTGCCACTCGAGCTCTACACACAGTGTCTGCTTAGGGGGCTGGAAGGCTTTTCCCATAGCAATGGGAAAGGTCTTCACACTACTCACAAAAAGGTAACTTAAGCATCTGTTTATCAAATAGCAAACAAGCAGTCAGTACGCCACCAGGATACAAGCAGAAATGTCACAGAGCACCAGGAGAAGAGAGCTTATTTTGGATTTCAGATCAAGTAAAAAATACTAGTAATCAATCACTGTCTTTATTTTTTCCTTGAGAGTATTTTTACTTTCAAACTATCTTTGGGTTGCTTAGAAATAACACACACCATTGTAAGATGAATACAATCATGGAGCATACAAGGCTTATGTTCTATCTCTTCACATTCAATATTACTGATATTTTCTGAAATGGGCTAAATAAGTAGGTAGAGACTTAACTAGCTGGGTCGAGATGTGTCAGAAGGGATTTTTATCTATAGAATTGGGGTAGTAATATTATGTTTCTCAAGTACTTCTTGTGGAAAGTGAGTAACATCACAGATATAAAGTGCTTAGCATAGTGATAGGTATATAATAATAAATGTTTTTCTTACATTATTATTGTTGTTGTTATTATTACTAGGTGTTGCACAGCATTCCAGAAGTGTTCAGAGGCAGGAGTGACTAACATAAAAGCTAGAAAAGGTGACATTTGAGTTTTACCTCATATATGAATATATATTTGTCATGAAAAAACAGAAATGACCCAAAGCTAATGAACTATAATCTCCATTAAGCTTACAATTGTTAATTGAATTTGAAACCACTTTTCTTGTCTCTGCATGGGATTGAAGGCAACTAAATGGCAGGTGTGGTACTGGGAAAAACTCAGGATTATCTTAGTAGTTAAGAGTAAATCACTTAAAATATGCATGTTACTGAAATGAAGGAGTTTCCATCCTCTCTTGCCAAGGTATTGTGAGGAAGAGCTGTTTTTAGAACAAGTTTCTTCCAAAATTAAAAATGACTCCCATGAGAATTTTCACTGCCAATATGAGGCTGTATAAGTCACTTCTGCTTCACTGAGGAGCTACTAGCATTCAGAATTAATTCAGTTGGAATCAGAGAACAGGAAAGCTGTTGGAAATGGACCTGTTGCCGTAGCGCGGTGCGAATTTTTGCTGCCAATCTGAGCCAATGAAAGTCGCACAAGGACTGTTCCACAGGTACCAGCTGAATGTGACTTCCACAAATGCAATCAGAATGTGAAACAACTCCAAAATCGGCACTCATGAGGAGCTCTTTGCCTGATGCTATGACAGCCACTCATTCAAGTTGTACGTGTAGAACTACAGTCCAGCCAGAGCTGGTCAAGGGCTCTGGTCTTTAGTTGTCTGTATCTGGTCCTCCTGCCCATCTCAGCCAACAACTGGATCAAATGTTAGAAAGGAAAGATGTTCCTATCCCAGCTTCTGGTGGACTATTGATGGCATACAAATCTTTCTTTTCATGAGGTGACATGCTTTTACTGCAGGCTTCAGAAATAAGGAGCTAACATTTGAAAGAGTTCTGTTCTCCACAGAAATTGCTGTTCGTCACAGAATACAAAATACAGAAAATAATATGAAAATAGTCTAAGTACTAACGGAGGCTAAGAAGTGACTGAGCCCGTGGACAGCACTGTGCTCCCACAGTGGGTGTCTGACAACACTGACATTAGGAGCCTGATGCCCTTTGTGGCCTACTTTTTCCAAAACCGTGGAAGGCTTCAACCCTGACAACCTGTGCTCCCTCGAAGGCTGCCTGGGTCAGTCTAGAAATGGGTGTCAACTGTGGCTGTGGATGAAAATACACCAGCTAGTGGGGTCTGGATTTAATTTTATTTCTGTGATCCTACTGAGAGAATCATGATAGCTCAGAGTGTTCACTGAGCCATAACCTTGTCCTCCTCTCTACTCCTTTCCCAGTTGGATTCAGGCTTCGTCTTATTTCTTAGTTTGCACCCCAGTTCCCCAAGTAGAACTGTCAGATTCTTATGTGTGATTCTGTGCTATCAGCTGGGGCCCTGACCACAGCCCTGACCACCAGGCCAGCCCTTTTTGCCTTAGCGCTGGTCTCTGTCTTCCTTCCCTTGGGTATTGGTAGAAATATTATACTCACAAAGTTCTCTTGACCCCATGCCGCACTTCGTGAGGGTCCCCTTTCTGTGTTTCATGTGCCCCTTGGATATATGTTAATTTAAGGAGTGATAACAAACTTACCTATTTTAGCCAGCAGATCCCTGCTTTCTTGCTTCTATTCTGGATGCATTCCTTTCATAAACTGTTTTGCAAAGGACTCTGTCCTAAACTTTGCTTCTAAAGAAACCCACTGAAGACAACTTTCTCTTGGATTCGCTGCTGTGATTCCAGACTCGAGACCAAATATGACTTAACCACTTCCTCTGTCACGGTGGAGGCCATACCATCCTCTCAGGATGACGCTACCATCTGCAAAACCAACTGCACTGGCCCTTGTTCTGTTTCTTTTCCCTGCTAATCTCCATAATCCGCTACCAAATCTCACCTACTCTCTGCGCCTGTCCCAACCACAACAAGACTTACATGAGGAAAGCTCTGTTGCATAAAATGAGAAGTGCAGTGGAACCTTTTAGAAATATGGCCTTGCTGTTTTAAGAGTCAGTTTATATTTTCATGGGTATTGTTGGGTCCTGATTTAAAGGGCTGAATTTCCCATGAAGGTTCGCTTTTATTCCCTATTCAGTAGGTTGGTGGGAGTGGACTATTTGAGTAGAATGAGGTTATTTAAAGACTTTTGATCGCAAAATACTCTAAGAAGTTTCATATGTAAAAACATTTTACATGTAGTAAGTTTTAGTTATTAAGCCACAAAGATGATCTCTTTACCTCTAACTGGAACATGGACCAAAACTAATAGCATAGAGTGAGAACAGGAAGTATCCAGATGATAACTTCCATTTTTCTATTCCGTGTGAGCTTTGTTAGGTGCCTTTTAGACAAATAGATTTTGAGTAGATGTACAGTCAGCAAATTTTCTATTATTTACGAATTTCTAAGTATACCCTGTCAAAACAGTCCCTAAAAATACTCCACATCCTTTCAATCAAGCTAAGAAAGAAAATATAATTGCTTGAAGCGTTTGCCTACAGAATATCACACTCTTACTAAATAAAGTTTTAGGAAAACCATTTGAGGCACACTGCTCTATTTGTCCCTTTTGCTAAAAATTATCTTACTAAAGACTTGCAGAATAATTTAAAAGTCTCATTAGCATATGTTTTTATAAATAATTAGAACCATCCACTGTTTCTCACTGGAAAAATTTAACAGTTGTTTGGCTAAGTACAGGTAAAAGCTGTTCTTTTCTTGCTTTCTCCTCTGCATTTTCTTTACTTAATATTTTCTAGCCAAGCTGTCCCCCCGCCTCATAACGCTTCACTGTGTGTGTTTTAAGTCACCCTACCTCACTTGAACTTCTGACAGCGTCCTGCAGCACGGTGAGCGAGTGCGAGGAAGCCTTGCTTTCTATTCCAGCTCCGGTTTTCCCTTCGTGTGTGTCATTAAGTCTGCTTCTCAGTCCACGGCGTGCCCCTTGTCGGAGCATCAGTCGAATGAGAATGTGAGAGCAGTGGCTGGAGGGCATCCTTCAGCTCTGACCCAGCACACTGCTTCAGTTTCTTCTCAGATCCCTCCTTTTGCCATTTGGTATCCAACTTTTCATACACCGTTGTCTTCATATTAGTAACTATCCCAGGTCAGAGGTCTACTCGCTAGACTTTTTCCCCTCCTGTTTCAATTTACCTTTTCTATAGAAAGTGTCCATCAAGGTTTTACTCTCTGCTAACAAAAATCACTCTAGAATGAAGCTTGGCAACTCAGAAAAGAATCAGTTCCCTGTCCTGAATGTTACTAATTATCCCTGGATACATAGCAAATGATGTGTACTTCCTCCTCCTCATGTGTGAAATGAAGCTAACAGTGCCATTCTATCAGCTTTGAAATGTAGGAGTTAGTATGATGAGACCCAAGTGTGAGTATGAAGTATAAAATGTCACAGAAGTGCAGTATATTGTGATAAATGAACGTGTTAGCATGCACTGCAATGTAATCTATTGTAGGTAACTCAGGTTCTTTTTTATAAGGCTTCCAGAGACAAATTCTTTAATCAAAAGCAGTGACCCTGTAGATCTTGTGAACCCTTTACCAGTCTGAGGGTGTCTGGGATTGTGGCTAAAAGAGGAGCCATATGATATCTTTCCAGTTGTCCTCTAATTTATGATTTGGGGCTAAACAATAGTTGTAATTTGTTTAGGTGTATGCCTTTAGGGACCAATCTGCTGTAGGTAGACTTCAAATAGTGAAAATCATTCAATATGCAAGACCAGTGCATCAGGTGGATGGATTTTTATAGTTGGAACTATCTAGAAACTGGGATGAAAAAGGATGGGTACTTACTACTAATCCTCTAAGATTATGTTTTACAATGAATAGTGATCCAGAGGAATAGAATATTGAGAATTAAAGCTAATCCTAGCTTAAGAGGACATAATGAAGCCTTTGATACCTCTGAGAAAATGTCCAGAACTAACAGGCAAAGAATTTAATGGATCAACTATAGCCAAAATATGAGATTCTTTCATTTATAAATTATGATTGGGCTATAGCAATGGAGGCATGTTCATCCAGCTGGATGGAGGCCCTGTTTGAGAGTGAGCAGTCTTGCCATTCAACTTCAGTGCCTCAGTTTCTTCACTTGCAAAATTAAAATACCTTCAGGACCTTGTTTGTTTAGAATAAGAGACTCACATAAGGATAGCTTACAGAAACCCAGTGCCAGTGCAGGTGATATTTTTTGACTTGTCAAAGCATCACACGTCCAGTTATATAACTTGTTTTATATTTGTTTCTTTTCATTCTAAAATGTAATATATTCTCTCTGCAATCCCACAAACATTTATAAAAGTACATTACTCTTGTGTCCAAGGATCATAGTTTTATGTTGTAAAAATGAATTTCCTTTTTCTTTCTCTTACATTGCATGGTTGATAACTATTAAGTTATCTGATTTTACTATTTTGATTGTTTTAGATAAAAATTACAACAATTATATTTCCCTAATTTTATATACTGAGATCTATAAAATCCAACATAATTCCTACCAGCTATCTTGTACATATAGCAACATGTTTATTTCATTGATTGATGGGGCAAGAGACCTTCTGCTAAAACAGTAGGCAGAATGAATTATGAAAAAAATGAATTTATACTTTCCCATCATTGGTTTGTTCTGTGAGTCCATGCAAACAATTTCATTTCTCTAGGATTCATTTTCACTTTCAAAGGGAGATATGCCTTGCATATTTCACAAAATTGTTCACCAACTATTAATAACTTTAGATAATCTGTAAGGTTATACTAATACAAAGATTTAAAACTTAATGGTGTAATGATACTGACATTTTTTACTTTACTAAATTGTAGTCATCAAATGCTACTTTTGTGATCCTTGTAATGACTGAGGGTCACCTGAGCTGTTATTTATAAGATACTATTATAACAACTTCATTTTATTACCACATGAATTTATTTGAAAGGAAAATTTATATCACTATTTGAAATGGAAAACAAACGTGACTTTGAAAAATTCAAGATAACTTTAAAAATAAATTCAATATAATTATGTCATCAGATTATCACTAAAGACTGCTGCCTGCTACACTTCTGATCTGCACTCCTTGTTAAAAACAGAGATGAACAGATGTGACAAAGGCACTAAAACCATAGTAACTTCACACTAAGGCTCTCCACGAGATACAAGTCAGAAGTATTAAATGATATTTTAAGAAAGTGAGTCTCGGGGGCTGGAGGGTTAGCTCAGTGGTTCTGGCACGTGCCTCGCAAGCGCAAGGTCCTGAGTTCGATCCCCGGTAACCACATATAATGCTGGGTGTGGAGACACGCCCACCAACAATCAACACTGCATACCACAATGCCGGGCGTGGTGGCTCACGCCTGTCATCCCAGCACTCGGGAGGCAGAGACAGGAGGATTGCTGAGTTTGCGGCGGCTTGCCTGGGCACCATAGTGAGCCCAGGGCCAGCCTGAACTACAAAGCGAGACCCTGTCTCAAAAAGCAAATAAAAAAAAACAAAAACAAAAAAGAAAGAAAGAAAGAAAGAAAGTGAGTCTCACTATGCCATTCTCTGCTATTTCTTAAATTACTCAGAACTGTCCTGCCTACCATCTGCCAGACATACCTGCCACCGGGTGGTGGGGGAACTGGTGTAACTGGAAGCGTAGTGGGCTGGGAGTCTATGGTCTGCCTCAAGCCTCAGCCTGTTGCCAATGCCAATGAACCTTAGTTTCCTAGATTCAAGTAGGGATATTTAAATTAGTATTCTCTCAATATAGTATTTTTAGGCTCCCTCTTCCTGATATTTTTGGCAGTATATTTCTTTTGTGTAGGCAAAACAAATAACAACTAAAATTACATATCTGATAATATCTATGTTTTCATTTGTAGAAAAACTGTCTTTCTCATTACAGTATTCGATCTTTGTAAGTTGGGTCATTCTGAACTTCCTTTGACATCACACACAAGAAATAGCTGAGCATATGGATAAATCAGAGAAATCACTTTAATACTGCCTGTAATAGATTCCATGCAATAGAGTATGAGACTTTTTCAGATATTCATGAATAATAGGCTACCCTGACCTCCTCTGCTAAAGTGCTACTGAAATGCCTTGAGTGATAATGTACTTTTACAAAGGAAAAGAAAAAAGGATAGATTACCTTACACCCAACAAGCTTTTTGCAAGAACACCAGAATAAACATGGCACTAGAGGAATTTAGAAGACCATTCTTCTTGTAATTGATAGGTTCCAATGATTTAATGATGACTTGAAACTCAGGCCTTGATAATGCCTCCACTCTGTACAGCAGGTAATAAGTTGGTGGGTGACACTGACCCGTGCTTCTCACTGCATATTCTAGACTTCAGCTTTCTTAAGACCATCATTACCAATGTGCACATGTGCACACACACAGGCACACACACACATATCAAAGATTTGCACAAGATAACAAAGCTTTCCTGAATTTTTTTAAATTTATGGTGACTTACAGCTTTTTTAAAGGTATGCTTTTATGAAATATATGCTCTTATAAAACCAAGGACTATGTATTCAAACCAACTTTCCCATGGACTTATAACCAGGTAATGAATGTACATCAAAACCTTTCCTTTAAGACCTGGAATTAGAGGTACAATGCAAGAGGAATGATTTCTAATTAAAAAAGGACATCCTTCCTGGGCCTTTGGACAGGCATATAAATATTTGGCAATGGGACATTATCATATTGCCTACTGCTGTCCCTGATCCAAAGCTTTTCATGTCCTTGTCCGAAAGCAGTGCTTACTATCATTTGGCTTGCTTCTCCCTAGAACTATGGTTCCTGTCTTGGGATCTGTTAACAGGTGTCACTGCTGTCAACATTTAGGACTGGATTTTTACCCTGACTTTTACTCTTTTATTACTGCTTTGGGATCAGAGGCATAATCCATTAGAGGGTCTTTATAGTCAGCCATGGTTTTAGGCTCCCAGGCAGCTCATTTTTCTTCTAACTCCTGTCTTCCAGCCCCTGAGTATATGCTTTGAAAATGTGCTACCATGTAGGAAAAAATTGCTGTAAAGGAAAACAAAATTGAGAGGAAGAATATGGCTTGATTCTTTGACATTAAAACTGATCATTTTTAATCAAAAGGAATTCTCAGCATAAGACATCAATTTGGATGTAAAATAGTTATGGTTTCTTTCATGGAGGGTAAATTAAATTGAAAGTCTCAGGGACAAGCATTAATAACAGCTTAGATAAAAAGAATGTTTGGGTCGAAATGTCACTCCATTTCAATTTCAACCTTTGGCGAGAGTGCTTCTGCCACTACCTTTTGAGTTTTTCAAGGCAAAAATAGAAGAAACTATTTATTGTCTTCTAAACCATCAACTGATTATCACTTATCACCACTGAACTGGTTAAGGCTGAATATTAGTCTCTCCTCACAGATAACCCCAAACTAGCCTGCATTTCTATACAACAAATGTGATTGCAAATTAAAGAACCTTCACTACTGGATATGTATCCCTCTTTCTCTCTCTCACTGGTCTGTCATCTTTCAAGTTCTGTGCTCTGAAAGCTCTGAATAGTCAGCTTTGACATCAGTAACCCTTCTCTAGAATCAGGTTTTTCAGTGGTGAGCAGAACTTCACATAGCACTTGGCACAAAGGAGGATTTTTGTAGTGGTAGTTTGATTACCTCTGGGCTTCCTATAACCTACCTAGTTGATTTTGAGTTTCCCGTCATTCAGGCTTGTCACTGTTTCAAGTTTGGAGTTACTTACTATGGATCATAAATAGGGTAGGTCAGGACCCCATAGGCTTCTCTTAGCGAAGCCAGGAAGAAACCTCTGCACAGTGGGAAAGGGCTGGAACCCTCCCATGAGCTCCTTTGCCTTTGCCTGTACACTTAAGTTCTGCATCAACAAAACTAAGTTTTCCATTTTCTTGATTAGTATTTTTAAATGATGACATTAAAAACTATCATTTTTCAACCCAAGGAGTTATTAACATGAAGCTGAAAAGGGGGCAGCTAGAATAGCCATTTGAGACCTGTGGAAGCACAGGAAGATTATTTAACCTGAGTCGGTTTGCCTTCAGTTTAGATGATTATCACCTGCTAATTACCTAATTTTGATAAAGACACTGGTTATGGTTTAGATCTAAAATATTTCTCAAAAGTAGCACAGCAATTTAGTGATCCTCTATCTCAAAATAAAAAAGTAAGAAGGCCTGAGGGTATAGCTGAATGTGAAAGCCTGGGGTTTAATCCCTAGTATGGGGAAAATATATTATGTATTGAGAGGTGAGGTTATTGCAAGGTGATAGGAGTTCATCAGTGGGTTAATCCATTGAAACCCTAATCTGGCAGCATTTATGGGAGGTGATAGGGACATATGAAGTTGGGCCTGGTCAAAGGGGTGAACAGGACTATGATCTTGGGGAACTGTCTTCCACATCTTGTGTCTAGCATCTTTTTCTCTGTCTCTACCTCTGTCTCTGTCTCTCTCTCTCTCTTTCCCTGTCTCTGTCCTTTTCCTGGCTTCTATTAGGTGAGCAGCCTCCCCCTGCTATGTTTTCTCCCATGACATTCTGCTTTACTGCAAGCCCAGAAGTAGAGCCAACTTGTCATGGACTGAACCCTCTGAAGCCATGATCCAAAATAAACCTTACCTCCTTAATTTGTTTGCCTCAGGCGTTTTGTCACGGTGATGAACATTTAACACAATGCTTAACTAATTTATTCTCACTTTCTTTTTCTCTGAAGTAAAGTAGTTGGATTTGTCATTTATAGATAGTGTTTTTTTTTTTTTTGTTTTTTTTTTTGAGACAGGGTCTCGCTTTTGTAGTTCAGGCTGGCTCTGAGCTCACTATGTAGCCCAGGCAAACTTTGAACTCAGCAATCCTCCTGCCTCTGCCTCCCAAGTGCTGGGATTACAGGCATGAGCCACCTTGCCCGGCACTGTGGTATGTGTATTGGTTGCTGTTGGGCGTGAGCCACCACACCCAGCATTAGTATGTGGTTACCGGGGATTGAACTCATGACCTTGCACTTGCAAGGCAGGTGCCGGAACCACTGAGCTAACCCTCCAGCCCTATAGATAATCTTAAAAAATTCCTTAGAGATCTAACCTTTACAGTCAGGGCTAGGTGTGTGCACAAATGGTACCTGTGTAAGTTTGCCAGCCAAAAACATACCATTTTTTTCTTTAGCATAGTAGTAGAAATTTCAGAAGAGGAATTTACAGTACATATTTTCTTCTACTTTGGATTTAGTGAATATGGCCTATATTTTAAATCTTCAAAGCATTTTGTTGCTCAAAACATGTGAAAACAAGATTGATTAATAAAAAATTAATTTTGTATTGATGCAACCCTTAATTCCTGTGTTTATCAATTCACAGATTCTCTGTGCAATAAAATCACTTTACGTATTGGCAATTGACACAGAATTTGAAGCTAGTATATTGAACTAGGATAAATGACACATTTATATTAGTAGGTTCTTTAAAAAAAAAGAGTAAGTTTCACTTCTCAAGAACTGTATTTCATTCAGGGATGGGAAATCACATTGAATTATTGTAGTAGCTAAATAAAATAAAATCTCAAAACCTCTTTTGTTAGAACAGTAAGAATTTGAAACACAATTTCTCATGATTCTTTGAGTAGGTAACTTGTGTAGTTGTTTTGTTGGTCTCATCAGGGGTCACTCAGGTGACTAGAGTCATGTGACTGTTCATTTGGAAACAGCTTTATTCATATTTGGCTATCACACAGCAGTTCAAGGTTCCTTAAAGGTGAGAATGGGAGCTGCCTGGCTCCCAAGGCCTCTGTGGAGTTCACAGTGTTACCTGACCACGTCAAAGTTAGGCCTGACTGATTGGTCAAGACAAGTCCAGAGGCCATTCCAGATAGGAGTAGTTGAAAAAATAGGCACTGCTTTTTGATGGGAAAAAAAAAAAGCAGAATCACACTACAAAAGAGGATGGAATGGCAAATAACTCCCTATGCCAATATATCATTTCCATATTGGGATTAGATAAAACTTTAATTTTCATGGTTTAACATTTTTGTGAATGCAAAAAGAGAGTGGTTTTTATAATTAAGAATACTGTGAAGAAATACTGTATAGAATACTGTGGAGAAACTGTTAAAGATTACTATTTTCCAGACTTTTGTGCTCCTTAGTTAAACTTATCTCTTAAATTTACAGTCTATGTGAATTGGTTAATGATTCTTTTGAATTTGAAGAAGAATTTCTTTATTTAAGACCTTTGTATTTTCTTTCAAGAAAATAAATGACAACATGATTCTTAAGACATCTTATCTAAAGCATTCAACTTTTTAAAAAAGAAAACTAAATCCTGAATATACTCTTTTATGCCAAAAGCTTGTTATTAAAAGGTGAAAAACCAAGAGGACAGTATTATTGAAATTATTGATTGACAAAGGTAAATTACAACTATTTTTGCTAATGTAAACTCAGAACATTGCTTATAAAGAGGTCAGTGGGCATTGAAGTATCAACCATTGTCCCTCAAAGCCAAGCTGATGCACAGAGAACTCGGTGCAGGAGTACAGAGTAGATAAAAATTCTCTTACTCCTGTCAATTATATATTCTTGTTTAATTGACTGTCATCCCTGCTTGTGTCACAAGATGGCTTGGAGCCCATAGAGATGTTTCATGTGATCTTTCAGATTCGTCCACTGCTCCCAGAACGATACTACTGTTGGTTGCTATTCAAGGGCCAGGGTCATGGAATGTGATGCCTCCAGACTGCTTCTAACCCCTCAAGGAATTGACCACTCTGAAGCTGCCACCTCTACCATATCAGTGTCAAGATAGTTGACATTTCTGAGATGCTCTCTACATAGTTCCCTTGATCCCCATGGTGCGGGGGCCATGCCATCTCCTGTGGAGAAGTGGAAGAATGTTGGTTTTCCTAGTTTGTGCCGATGTGTTTTCACCCTGTCCCTAGCTCTGCTGCTTGTACTCACATGTCGCATAACCACGCTTCACATACTTGCAAAGGCCCTTAATCTCAGCCTGTATTCATTCTGCCCAGAGGCTGTGTATTTAACCCACAAGAATGGCACAGGGTGATTAAACCAGGTTGTTGCTCTCAAGGACCCTCTTTTCTCTCCACTATGGAAAACCTACAAAGACTCCTCTCACCTCACCCCTCTAGGCAATGTTTCTCCCTGGAAATAAAAAAGAGACATAATCTTCTCCAGAAGCAAACACTGTGGAAAGGAACCAGCATCTTCTCTACATTGTGGGAGATGCCAGAGATATCTGAGCGTAGGTTAAGGTCAACCAAGATTTCAAACACATGGCAATAAAATATTTTAATGTTAGTACTTGATTGGGGGGGGTGTTCCCAGGTAGAAAGGTCAAATTTTTGAGTATCTAGTTTGCAACAATATCAATAGTAATCCTACATCACACTGTAATATTTTGGAAATTTCAGTGCGTTTTTAAGAAGTCTTTTGTGAAACAACATAGTATATTGAAAAGACATTATGGATGAGTTTAAATCAGGTGGCAAATGATAATAAGACATAATTCTAGGATTATTTGGGGAATTAAAGAGGAGTAGCACACTTTTGATAAAAGGAAGCAGTATTATTTTGCAATTTAAGAATGTTCCTACATCCTGAGAAAAATAGTTCTGTTCTTGATCACACTTATATTAAAATGTATTATCAGGAAATGTTATATAGGGTTTTTATTATTGTTTGTAGTTAGGAAAAAAGACAAGAAATATGTAGTATAAGGTGTGCCTCCTGTAAACACTTGGGAAACTTGAATTATTGAGAATTCATTAAATAGACATTTATTGAAGATTAAGTAGGGAAAATTGACAGTTCTGAGTGCTGAGGACAGAGTTGAGGAGACACACAATCCCTGCCCTCGTGGAAAGGAGGCAAAAAATACTCACATGCCCTGGCACATATACCGGATAGAAACAGGAGCACCTAGGCCAAAGCAAATGAATTAAGTGGGGATATGTAGGAGGTCTCTCTAAGTGATATTTGAATTGAGGTCTGAAGAATCATAAGGAGCAGACAACATAACAACTGAGGGTACCAAGCTGGAGCCAACACAGAATCTTTGGAGGAAAAGCAGAGTTTGAGAGGCAGGGAGCAAAGCAGTAGAAGAGCTGATGTGAAAGCAGGAAGCAGGCGGAGCTATCAGGTCTGTGTTTGGTAAGCGGAGAAAGAAGCTTCCCTCGGAGAGCTGTGCCGTCTACCAGTTGTGTTTATGTGACAAGCCAGGGAGCCCTTACAGCGCTCCGTGCTTCATAAATAGCATGTCCTTCTCCGCATGACCAAGCGCTATTCTGCACCCAAACATGTGCCAGGCGCCAGTCCCCCACCTGCTTCCAAGACTTCCCTAAAGTGCTGTTAGCTATAATCTCTTCCAGCTATAGCCAGGGCCTGACTTGCTTGCAGAAGCAAGATATACTATATTTTAAGAAAGAAGAGGAGGCAAGATGACTGCCTCCGTGACAACTTTCCTGGACTTTGACTCCTTTGCCTTGTGCGCAAACTGATTACTCCATCTGTGCTTTTTCTAGCTCCTTCTAACTGCCAACTCCAAGGCTTTTTAGAATTTTTATTTTTGGTAATTGTTATTGCCAATCGTAGATTTGGGGTATGATCTGATCACTCCAGCTTTTCCTTTTGAAGCACGAAGAAAATTTGAGGTATTTTGCTACTGATCACAATGACTGACAAACAGTGAAGGTGAGAAGGAGGAGGTAAAGTAATAGTAAATTTAATGCTCCCCCTCCCCCTTCTGATCTGTTATCTGCGGTCACATTCGTATTTCTGAGGTCTTGAGATGGGTTAATGAACTCTCCTTGTGTGCTATTATTTAAGGCCAGTTTATCATTCTTTCTGGTTCCAGTGAGTAGACATAGTTAAATTTTTTTTGTAGTTGTGCATGGATTTATCAATTGGGAAAGGCTTAGCTTAACAAGGTGCTGTATTCTAATCCAGCTCCACTACAAAGAGCATCTTTGAAGGGACTCTGTGTCAAGCATTTTGACACTGTTTCCCTTTTGGCAATTAACACAGTGATCCCTACTCCCTTTGCTTCATTCATCAAGTTCTAATGAGGAAAACATGAAACAAGAGTGTTACATAACAATTCCAAAGCACGACATTTTTTTTTTTTTTTTTAGACAGGGTCTCACTTTGTAGTTCAGTCTGGCTGTGAGCTCACTATGTAGCCCAGGCAAGCCTCGAACTCAGCAATCCGCCTGTCTCTGCCTCCCGAGCGTTGGGATTAGAGGTGTGAGCCACCACACCTGGCACTGTGGTATATGGTGTTGATTGCTGGTGGGCGTGCGTCCCCACACCCAGCATTCTATGTGGTCACCGGGATTGAACTCAGGACCTTGTGCTTGCGAGGCAGGCACCAGAACCACTGAGCTAAATCTCTGGCCCGAGCACTACATTTTTTTTTTTTTCTTTATGGAGACAGGGTCTCGCTTTGTAGTTCAGGCTGGCCCTGAGCTCACTATGGTGCCCAGGCAAGCCGCCACGAACTCAGCAATCCTCCTGTCTCTACCTCCCGAGTGCTGGGATGACAGGTGTGAGCCACCACGTCCGGCACTGTGGTATGCGGTGTTGATTGTTGGTGGGCGTGTCTCCACGCCCAGCATTATATGTGGTTACCGGGGATCGAACTCGGGTCCTTGAGCTTGCGAGGCAGGCGCCGGAACCACTGAGCTAACCCTCCGGCCCAGCACTACATATTTTTAAAAGGGAAATGAACACAGAAGTGGAAATTTAATGGCCAAAGTGATGAGTTAATCAATAATCAGATACATGTTCAATTTTGTCTACTGGAGAGCAAATGATTACTATCTCTACTCTGTTCAATTGCTATCTTATTACTATCTGGGCCATTGCAAAAAGTATATGGGAAACAGAACATTATAAAAAATGTAAGACTGAATGAGTAGTTACTTTTTAAAATAAACTCTAGGTTCTTTTTTACTATGTAAGAACAATTGAAAATATCTTGTTATCACATTATTTTCAAGTAATATAGGGGAGAAACCATCTCCTTCCCTTGATAATCTTAGAATATGATTTCTGGCTAATGCCACTTCAGTTCTGTTATGTTTATAATGGTTCTTTCAATAGGCCTCCCCATTACAAAATCACTACTGTTACCAGATTTTTTAGTTGGGTATAAAAACAATTACTGTGCCAGGCGTGGTAGCTCATTCCTGTAATTCCAGCACTCGGGAGGCAGAGACAGGAAGATTGCTGAGTTCGAGGCTTGCCTGGGCTCCATAGTGAGCTCACGGCCAGCCTGAACTACAAAGTGAGACCCTGTCTCAAAAAAAAAAAAAAAACCCCAAAAAACAATTACTGTAATGATGGAGGCAGGGATTAGTGCCACACATAAACCGCTGGAGGGGTAGGAAATTGAAAATAAAGTTGTTTACTTTTATATCTTGTTAGCAAAGGAGTTTGAGTGATGTGCTATTAATTTAATGAAATAGCAAATGTCTAATACAATCTCTTGTAGCTACAATAGACTTCCATCCTATTTCACTGATTCCAGATTTCAAAATTACCTAAAAGTTGTTTGACAAAGTCATTTTCTAGCATTTCCTGTTAGTTATCTGAAATGTTCAAAACCCAAATTACCAAAACTGGAATCTAATGGTGGAAAGCAAAAAAGAAATGTGGGTGAGAACTGGTCAAACTCAAGCAGTGAGTTTTATTCCCCTTGAGAGAACAAAACACGAGCAAATTGGCGAAGCGCTAGAGACACAGCATTGGGCTAGTTCCAAGCTGTTATGGGCTCACTCTGATGGTCTTTTTTCTCCTTCAAGAATGAAGGACAGGAATTACCTTATCCTGACCTGTTTTACTGATCTCAAGGCAGCAGGGAAATAAAGAGCTGCTTTGCCTCATTAATCGGCAAGCATTAAATGTGTGGCTTTCAGAAGGACAAGCATAGGTGGACAGGAGAATACGGACCATGCAGTATGCCCATCTTTCCGCATCATGCTGTGCAGCTTGAGACACATACAGCAGGCCTGGCAGAGCCTGTCTTGAGAGCCCAGTTCTATTCTTGTTCTATACATTGGTTCAGATATCTTTTCTTCTATGAAAATTTCTAAACAAGGGCCTCATATATAAGAGCATAGGCCTCCTGAAATCTGGTCCTGTTGCATGCCATTTTACTATGATCGATTCATAGTATCACATGGGGCAATGCTATTCCCTAAGGAATGCTGGGAAATGTCTAGAGATGTGTTTAGTTGTCCCTGCTTGCTACTGACATCCAGTGTACAGAGGCTCTGGGTACTGCCATGTCCCGCACAGGCCAGCCCTGCAGAGCGGTTATCCTGCTCAAAGTGCACTGTGCAGAGGTTGAGAAACAATGTTGAGCCTCTTTTTAAAAATATATTTTATGTGTCATTGTATTTTGTTGTTCATCAAGGTGTTTACTTTTGATTATATTTTAGTTTTTCTTGATTGTTAGCAAAGACCTATCTTATATATTAGCTTTAAGACAATAGATAACAAAAAAAAAAGAAAGAAAGATCAGGGTTAAAGGGTAAAATCAATAAGTATATAAAAATATATAAAGCTGAAGGAGAACATAATTTATTGACAAGTAGTTAATTTTCAAACTCTTATTAAATATTAGTAACTGTGCTGGATACTGAAGGGAGTTGTAAGGATAGCAAGCAACAGGACGTGTGTATCTGTTCCCCTAGTGATTCTTATGTAGAGAATAAGTGTCATTGCGGTGACTCTCACATCAATACTTAGCCCAGGGGGTGGTGCAGACATCTATTCATTGAGCCTCCCAAGCCCAGAAGTTGCTGTGTTCTCTTCTCATTCCCCACTGATAGTTCTTTTCCAAGACCAGTAGGTTTTAGCGCCTTGGCCCATGTCCACGCGCTGCATGTGGCTTCGAATTTTCTGTGACTGTAGTACTCACCTGCCTTACCATCATTGCTGTGGGCTGTGGTACCTAGAAGCATGTCCACACAGGGTAAATTTTAACATTATTTTGTGGCTTTTAGTAATGTCTTCTTTCAGGACTTGTTTGCACCAAGGGCATGCTGTGTAGGGGAGGGTGGGTTGGCAACGCTGTCCGCAGAATTAAAACTGGCTGTATCAGACTTTCCATGTGGTTGTGCTACTCGGCAAGTAAAATAGCAATTACTGATGACAGTATTTTTAAAATTAATTTTTATCTTTATTGGTACATTGTATATACACATCATGATCACACTTAATATTGGGAATTTGTATCAGTATATGATACAATTTAATTCTCATTTTTTCCTGTTCCCCTCCCCACCCCACAACTCCCCACCCCCTAAATACATAAGCTTTGTTTCCTTTTTTATTATCATCACATTTTTTCTTTACCTCTCATTACTCACTCCTCCGCCACATTTCCCTTGGAATATTTTCTGTTTCACAATATCCATCATACCTTCTTGAATGATGATAGTATTTTGACTCACTTACATGACTGTCCATGAAGATGGGCATTTATTCATTTATTTGTTAAACTTGGCATTATGTTTTTCTTTTAAATGTTTTGATAGGAAATATATTTAAAAGTTATAGACATTATTTTTTAATTGAATTCTTTATAGGTACAATTTGTATACATCTCACAATCACACATAACACTGGGGAATTTGTATCAATATATGACACAAGTCAATTCTCATTTTTACCCATATCCCCACCCACCCACACCTCCCCACCCTCTATATACATGCTCTTTTATTTTCTTTTAGAATCATATTTATTCCTTCCCCTCATTACATCCCCACACCAAATTTCCTTTGGAAATTTCCCATTGTACAAAGACTGTCATACTTTCTAGAGCTCATTTGCATCTAAAGGTGCTCATACCAAAGAGAAGATCCGGTATTTGCCTATCTGTGATCTATTGATTTCACTCATTAGTGTGTCCACCAGGTGTATACACTTGCACACAAATGAATCAATCTTGTCATTCTTTATGGCAGAGTAGTACTCCATTTTGTAAAAAAAACACATCTTCTTTATCCACTCTCCAGTTGATGGACATTTGGGTTGTTTCCAAGATTGAGCTATCACGAACTGAGCTGCTATGAACAAGGGTGTACATCTGTCTTTCCAGTGTGATTTAAAAAATTCTTTTGGGTATATTCCTAGCAGAGGGATAGCAGGGTCAAATGGGATCCCTAGTCCTAGTTTTCTGAGAAATCCCCACACAGATCTTCAAAATGGTTGCACAAGTCTGCAATCCCACCAACAGTGGAGAAGGGTTCTTTTCTCCCACAGCCTCGCCAGCATTTATTGGTTGATTATGTAATAGCGGCCATTCTTTGTGGAGTGAGATGAAATCTCAGTGTTGTTTTCATTTGCATCTCTTGAATGACCAGTGATGTTGAACATTTCTCCATATGTTTCTTAGCTGCTTTGACTTCTGCCTCTGAGAAGTGTTTGTTCATTTCAGATGCCCATTTTTTAATTGGGTCCTTAACCTTGGGGAGGCTGATCTATTTAAGTTCTTTATATATTGTAGATAATAGCCCTTTGTCTGATAAATAGCTAGTAAAGATTATTTCCCATGTTGTTGGTTGTCTTTTAGCAGTGCCAGTGACTTCTTTTGCTGTGCAGAAGCTTTTCAGTAGGATGAGATCCCATTTGTTGTTGGCTATACTCCCACAGCTACTATACAGATTCAATGCAATTCCAATTGAAATTCCAATGCTATACTTCACAGAGCTAGAGAATATAATACAAATATTCATCTGGAACCACAAGAAACCTATAATAGCAAAAGCAATTCTAAGCAACCACGACATGTCAGGGGGTATTACAATCCCCAATTTAAAACTTTACTATAAAGCCACTGTGATAAAAACTGTATGGTACTGGCAAAGTAACAGACCCGAGGACCAATGGAATAGATTAGAAGATCCAGAAACAACCCCAGATACACTAAGTCACCTTATCTTTGACAAAGGAGCCAAACACCCTCAATGGAGGACAGACAGCCTCTTTAACAAATGGTGCTGGAAAAACTGGGCTTCAACCTGCCAAAAGCTAAAGGTAGACCTATCTCTTTCACCATGCACAAAACTAAACTCACAATGGATACAAGACTTAAACATTAAAACAGAAACAATAAGCCTGCTGGAAAACAGATTAGGTAAAACTCTTAGAGACATTGGCTTAGGCAGAGACTTTATGAATAAAACCTCTATAGGACATTAACTATTTTGAATGTATTATGTATGAGGCCCTAGATAATTCCTTCTTATTCAGTGAGGCCCAGTCAGCTAAAAGTTTGGGTGTGCATGCTGTACCAAAAAGAATGAGTCTGCGTCATTAGCAGGCACTTCAGGTTAGTCACCTGCTCCTCCACTGGTCTCCACAAACCCCTCCACTTCTGTCTTATACTGAGCCCTGCTCTTACAGTTTGGTTCAGCCACATCTCCTTCTCTCCAGTCCTTAGGACACTTTAGGGTCTTTGTAAATACCTTGTTTCTATGTTTTTCTCTTTTGTCTTTTTTTCCCCCCTCTCCTGATTAAATCCTTCTCCATTTAGCTTTCTTTGTCAAGTGCTTCCTCCTCAGAGAAACTTCCTCTAATCACAGACTGGGTCAGTGTTTCCTCCATTTTCTCTGTGTCCCTGTCATTATAACAATTTCTCCTGTAACTACGCATTCATTTATGTGATGGCCTTTGTGTTTGGTCACCATAAAATCTGCAGTTCTGAAAGGCTTGCTGCCCCTTTAAGATACAGCAAACATGTGTTGAATAAATAATACAAGGGAAAACTGTGAATCTGAAAATGATTGTAGATGTCAAATGGTAAAATAAGCTTTTTACACCAGTGCAAAATAGAACTGTAGTTCTTTCTTATTTCAAACAGGACTGAGAAATATGAAAACATGAGTGACATGCTTCTCGTTGTCCTACAGTGTCTTATACAACCTGATTTTACAGGAAATTTTTTTTTCATTTTAATTGATAGTTCATTTACAGAAGTTTCTGGACAGTGTTTTAAAAAGATACGTGTTTGGATTCCACTGGAGACAAGGAAATAGTTTTCTTATCCTTAGTGTTAAGGAAACATACTTTAGCTGTATTAATTTCAAATACATTTAGTAACCATTTCTAGACTATATTCGACAAAGTTACCTGTTTCTGAGCTAAAATCCCTTGCACTATGGATTTTCTTTAATTATCCATAGTAAAAGTAGATAGTTTTATTTCACTTATTATATTTTCTGTGGTTACCTATTCTAATATTTTCTGGGCATCCATTAATCTACTAAATAATGAGTGAGTAATACTTCCAATAATAAATACTTCTCACCCGTCTTCCTCTTGAAAACAAAACAAAACCATAAGCTTGTCCTTTAGTTATGATTCCTTAGTTCTTCTACTTGCCATATTGTGAGAAATTACAAAATTGTGGGCAGTAATTATTTACATTATCACTTTTTTTTCTGAGTCTGGAAATACCTCTTATTGTTGGTCCAGATTTTCACTAAATTGAACTAGTAAGGGAATATAATTCTCAAAAGTGACTTTCTAGTGAAAGATATAAGTAAGAAATTTGGGAGAAAAGTAATTTCTACTTTTACATATGTATTAAAAACATAAGAATTAATAAGCCATTTTCCTTTCCCAAATGTGCACTAATAATCTTGGTGAAGGATACAAGATTAAATAATTATAAGGAGTCATTTATGCTCCAAAATTTCTTAATGGTAGTGAATAAGATTTTTATTTAATGTTTTTAATAAAATATAGATACATTCCAATAAAATGAAGTGCTTTATACATTTGATATCATTTCTAGCTCACTCGGAAGCTTTTGCAATGCGATTCCAGCTTCCTCCTGTGAGCCCACAGGTTGCACAGCTTCTGCTCAAGGGCTAAGGGCCGAGGTGAAGCCGTGTCTCCGGGAGCGGCACAGACTGGGAGCCACGCGGCCAGGCTGCCTTCTAGTCCCTTCTCAACCAAAGCTGCTTTTTGACTGTGGTTAAATAACAAAATGCCAAAGTTTTTAAATCATGGTTTTGGAAGAAAGTAAGAATTCTTAAAACAATGATATTAGCTCAATGTAACTGTTAAGATTTTCATGCTCTTTAAGTCTGCCATAAGTGTACAGCAGACAAGCCATGGTTTAAGTTGTATATCTCCAGTAGGGTTGAAACTGCTGAGGTCTATCTGTTCAGCTGGTTAAAGTACATTTGCTAGGACTCAACTCAAACCAGTTTGAAGGCATTTGAGGAGAGCAAAAGAAAAACCAGGCAGGGCCGGAGGGTTAGCTCAGTGGTTCCGGTGCCGGCTTCGCAAGCGCAAGGACCTGAGTTCGATCCCCGGTAACCACATATAATGCTGGACGTGGAGACACGCCCACCAACAATCAGCACCGCATACCACAATGCCGGATGTGGTGGCTCACGCCTGTCATCCCAGCACTCGGGAGGCAGAGACAGGAGGAATGCTGAGTTTGCGGCGGCTTGCCTGGGCACCATAGTGAGCTCAGGGCCAGCCTGAACTACAAAGCAAGACCCTGTCTCCAAAACGCAAAAAAAAAAAAACCAAAAAAAAAACCAGGCAGAAAAGAACTGGTTTAGAAAAAAGCCAATAGTTCATAGAATATAGTGTTTAAGCATTTTGGTTGAACATGAGAGTGTTAAAGGAAAATTTCCAAATTTTTCCACAAAAACATAGCAAAGTACAGGGTGTAAGGCTTTAGGACTCTTTAAATAGAATATTTAAAAATTTTATATAAAAATGGAAGATTCGTAGAAATCATTTTGCTAGAACTCCAAACTACTGTCAATTCCAGTGCTTCCCAAGTGACGGTGGTCTGAGGCAAGTGTAAGGGATGTGGTAGACCTAGTAAAAACACCAGGGGACCTTGCAGGGGTGGCAGATATTGGGGAGAGTGACAGTATATTGTGTATAAAGCAGTATGGAAGTGATTCTACAATTCCCAGAAAAGGGGCAGGATAAGAGAGGAAGAAAAGTACTGCGCCTGGTGGATAACGGCTCCAGCCCAGGAGCCTCGATCCTGTGCACTCATCAGAACTTTAGGAGGAGGTGGTTTGTAGCCTGCACATGCAGATGGGGAGCAAGTGTCATTGGAACATGGTGCCGGCTCTGAATGCTGTGCTATTTGTACCTACAGCCTGGTGAGGCCTGGGGGAAACAGCAGGAACTCTTATGACTCACGAAATTCATAAACTGACTCTTGATTCATACTGATCTTTTAATCCTTACATCCTTCAGTCGTTTTCATTAGCTGTCACTGCTGACTTAGTCAGCCTCAAAATATCACAGATGTGGATATTAATGTATTCTTTGCTGATTGTGGTTATTCTTCAATGGAAGTGACTATTATCTTTGATAACTTAATGAGGACTTTTATTCCAAAGATCAATCACATGAATGAGATTCCATGCGCCATGGTTAGTCCTTACCTAGAATATAAATGAGTTGCAGTTATTAACTTAAACTTTTACCTTGGGGGGGAAAAAGCCATCTGATTTAGACTAACCATATGTTTGAGAAACAATGGAAAGTCTTTCCAAATATAAAATGCTCAGGGTATACTAGTGACAAGTATTTCACTTGGCTTATTGAGCCCATCATCATTCTATTTAAAGGACTTTTGTCATGGAGTCACAGAGCTGGAAAGATACGTCCATATGTCACATGGTCTGTCTTGCTGCCTTCACACAGATGGTGGTCTAGCATACTTTAATACATCTTCAGGAGCCTCTTCCTTTTGTACTCATGCCAAGTGTGAATATAAAATGTTCCATGCACAGAGAAAAATCACAGACTCATGAACACAATGTTGCTTTCATATTCTAGAAGTAATTTTACTACTCTGTTACTAATTCTTTTTTGTCTTCCTAGTGATTAAAATGGAAACTGTAAACTAAACAAGCAATGAGACAGGCCAAACTGTGAAGGACAAGGCACTGGAAATAAGACAAAGCAAGAGACTCCCCAACTCAAAAACAAAGAATTAGTACTTCTGTGAAGGCAACAAGGCCAGGGCAAAATGAGAGTAATATGAGGAAGAGTTAGATATGATAAACTGGTCTTTTAGAGAAAACAGTTACCCAGTCATGACTTTGTCTGAATCCCCAGCACTTGTGAATATGGTGGTAAAAGAAACATTATGGATGTGATTAACTTCTGGGCTTCGAGATAGGAAAGATATGCAAGGTTGTTCAGTAGGCACAATCTAACTACATGGCTGCTTAAAAAAGGAAGAATCCTTCTCAAATGTGATGAGAGAAAATAGTTCAAATTAGGGAATTCAAAATAGTTCAGAGGCAGGCAGCACCATGGAAGAATAGGCAGAGAGATGTGACAGTGTAGACTTTGAAGATGGAAGAGGGTTCACAGGCCAAGCAATGTGGACGGGCACTACAAATTGGAAAACACAAGGAATCAGTTTCTCTCCTAGATCCAACAGAGAGGAATGTGACTTTGTAGCCCAGTGATACTTGTACAGATTCTAACCTACAGACTGTAGGCAATGGAACTGTGCCATTAACTACATGACAATTTGTTATAGCAGCAGTAAAATACAGTCACCTCTCTCATATTTTGCCTTTGACTCCCAACATTTTATTCTTACAGTAAAACCCAGGGTGGTCCTATGGAAATGAAAGTAAGATCACATTTCTCTTCTACTCAAAAGCTTTTTCCAACTTTCCATCTCACTTACAATATCACTAAACTCTTCCTAACAGCTTCCAGAGCCTTCCCTCTTTACCTCTGTCTCCTCAAAATTGTGCCTCCATCTTCTTCCTTACATCCTGTGTGTAGCAGCAAGGACCATATTCAGAGAACTCACTAGGTCTTAGAGCCACATATATGGCATATCTACATCAGAAATCTCTGTCTCAAAAGATACATGCAGTTCACTCCATAGGATTTTGTGTCTTCACTCTGACGGCATCCAATCAAGACAAACTTCTGTCACCCCAAGTAAAGATCTAGGCTCAATGGGGGGGATTAGGAATGAGTCATGTACTTGTACCAACTACCTACCATGATTGTATTCATTATGTATGGCAAATATGTATTAATAACAATTTCCCATTGATACTTTTAATACTTCCTATCCAACTTTCTTGCCTTATTTTGTGTCTTTGTACATATCACCATATTACGTGTACTTTAGTCATTTATATTGCTCATTATCTTTCTCCATTCTTATGGAGAAATGTAAAATGCATTAGAATTCCTTTATGGTGTGTTGCTACAATTTTTCAAGTAAGCTATCTGAGACTTACATTCTCCATTTTGATGTAGAATGTAAGATGCACTGGGGCATTGAGTCTCTTTTATTCCTGGATGAATCTGAAGGCATACAGTGCTTCATATATATTTATTAAATAAGTGCAAGATTATGATATGAGAATCATAAGAGAGAACAACCCTGGATATGTATTTCCTTAATGTCATGGTGTTATTTTTATTCCATGTGATTTAAATATCAGTCCTATAAAAATAACACACAGCTCCCAACACACATCAACAGTTTTATGGATTATGCTGGATTACTTGATTAGTCTTTCTCTACTTGAGATCAGTCAGGTTTTCAGCTTGTTTTCCCTAAACTCATCATCGGTACAATATGTGAGTAGCTGTGGTGTTGGAATTGGCCTTGGCACTATTTATGCCATTGGTTTCGCCTTCTCAAACTGAGCTGTACTCAACAGTGTATGTGTGGTCTTTCCTCATCCTTGTCTTAAATTGAATTTAACTGGAATTCACTGTTCTACCACTAACAATTAGCAAGATTTTCTGGGATGTAGTTTAACAACACTCAGAGTGAAAGACAGTGAATTTCTTTCTTCCTTCTCCCTTTATTTCCATTTCAACTTCATTAAAATTTACCAAGTCTTTCCTGGAGTTAGGTCTCCCTGCCTTGCTGCAAATCAATATGTGTATCATTTACTTTGGGGATTTATTGATTCACTGTACCTGGTTTAAAGAGCTCATTACTTGATGGCATTTTCTAATGAAACTTTATAAGTGAATGCTGTTATTCTCTCAAAAGGATAGCTCCAAGTCTTCCTGCTATCTGCCATTGGAAACTGTTTTCACCTAGGTTAGAGTTTCTTGATTGTGTGTTACTACAATTTTTCAAGTAATCTACCTGAGACTAATTTTGATAGAGAGCTATAGATGCTGTACATTTCATGGCATTCAATATGACTGGATTTTTAAATGAACATTAACATCCATTATTTCATATGAGTATGACAACATTATAGACACAGGTAAGGTAAAAATTGACACAATGACTCAGACTTATTATATTGCCTAAGGTGAAATAATTGTTTAAAAAAAAACTTGGGGGTGAGGTATTCTGGTATTGTTCTGTATGTATTATGATGCTTAGTATTCCAGTGCTGATCAAGGTTTTCTAATGAGCCATGGGGTTATCCTATAGTAACTCCAGGTAGATATCACCTAGATATCACTTCAGAAGAACATGTTTAATCACGGACTTGGTCCTTCTGTTAGCCAGCTCTTATATGCGTGGGCAAAATCTAATTTACAATATTTTCCTTCCACTGGTCCCAGTTTTCTAAGACACTGCACAGTATTCTTTATCTGCCTCCATAGTGGGCATTGCAGGTGCCTGGAGCATGTGGGTGCAGCCGTGGGAAAGGGAAACATCTTCTTGGGCTTGTCAATTCCCTCCAAGAAAAATGTAATTCAGTAAGTTGCAGAGCAGTGTTTCTCAAAGAACAGGAGGAAACCAGCATCCAGATTCCAAGGAGCTGCTATATCTGGTGGGAAATAGGAATTTATTCCATTTCTCAGGTATATTAGACACAAAAAGGTAGGAAAGCCTGCTGTAAGTAGTGATTTCCATTTCCCCAAGGATACCATAAAAATGATGTTGGACGGCCCCATTACTCCAGCTTTGAATTTTTGCAGACATACTGTGTAAATGCCTTGGAAGCACCTCTTCCCATCCCTGCTCACAACTCCCTTCTCTGAAGGCCACAGTAACCTGCAGCGGGAGGTTGTCAGGGCCATTAAAGCTGCAGCTCCTGGTGAACACAAGTAGCAAATTTTATCCTAAGAAATGAAGTAATAACAAGTTTTGAGTAAGTGGATTGGTTTTTGTTGGTTGTCCTTTAAATGCTAAAGAACAATATTTGAGAAGTGAGATTTGTTTTTTGTTTTTTCACTTGTAATATCTGCGGAAGAGTCTCCATGGGTCTGCTGGGTGGTTTTAGTGCAAGAATGTTGGAATGAATCACTCCTAAATGAGGGAAGAATTTCATGTGCTTCTGCAGCTGAACAAGATGGAGATTTCTCGGGCTGTCAGTGCTCTGCTGCAACGAGCATTAAATCCACTTTTTAAAAAGAAGCCAACCAAACATTTTCTGTGAGCAAGTTTCTTAAATGTCTTATTTTATGATTACAGAAAAGGCATTTAGTTGTAAATGTGCTTACATGATTTGGCTTAACTGTATTTATATACTATTTTACTCTAGAAACTACATTGAGATTATTTTTTAAAGGAATATAATAAAGCAAACAAATTGTATGCATTTACCTAAATTTTTGCATTAAAGCTATATGCTCTAGGTATCAAAGACTTAAGGAGCAGTTAAAATGAATGCTGTTTTGTTTCATATTTCAAGGGAATGGGGATCTCTTTTTAATTAAAGTACAATTCAAATAACTAGAAAATTATTTCTAGAAGAAAATTTAAAGAAATGTTTATTTAATCACACTTTAAGGCAGGATCACATTTATTGCATTTTGGTTTTCTGTGAAATTGTACAATTTTACAGAGCCTCACAGCCTAAATCTATTGCTGCTGGTATCAGAACTGCCTGATTTCAGATGGCTCTGTGGGTATTTAGGTGCAGGGTTTAAGCAGGACCCCACTCAGGGAGGCCAGTGGGACTTTCTGAACAAGAGGAGCAATGTAGGGTAATTTTCCTGACCTTTTGAATGATATCGTAAGTGAATCTAAAGTGCTTTGATTATTTTGATGTAACTAAGCTTGGACTTAATTTTTGGCAAGATTTTAAGTAAAATTAGCTCCTTCCTCTGCAATGTCTTTCCTGATTCTAAATCTAGAATCAATTATTCCTATCTTTACTTGTAAAGCATTCTTTGATTTAAAAAAATTTATTCAGTGGCTGTGCTTTTGTCAAAATATGTTTTGGAGAGAAAGATTTTGAAGGGGAAGGAGAAATTGAAAATAATTAAAATGCAATACACATACTAAGAGTAAAAATAGCCCCTTCTCTTAACTATGGAAATACCTAAGCAGCCATCTGTACTCAATGTTTGAATCAAAGAAAAAGAACCATGAAGAGACAAAATTAATGAGTACAGTAAAGGGAACGTGCTTGGATAAATTGAGAAGGGGAGGAATAACCAAACATAGGAAAGGGTTCCTGAAACAGGACAGTGTGCCACCTAAAGTGTACATGGAGAATGGACATAAGAGAGGCCCACATGGTAAATTACAGTGAAATGGTAAACAATTGTGTGTACCATACTATGAAGGTTAGACTCACTCATCTGTGTAACAGAAGTTTGATATGGGTGTACCTGAACTATAGAAGATTCTCTTTGGACAGTATATCTGCAGTCATGTATTTTGGAGTTGGGTTCTATACCCTGGGGTCTATATCCTATGCAGTGCATGTGTGTTGGGTAAACGTGTGAATGCAAGAATTACATATAAAGCCAAATTATTTCCATACAATCCAAAGCTAAGATGCAGGACAACCATTCATTAGGAAGTAATTTTAGAGTAAAAATAATTAAAGTGTAGCTATAGTCCAATTTGCTCTTTAAATTAATTTAAAACATGAAGAAAGATAATCAGATTAATTCTATTAGAAATTATCATCACTTTGCCAGCAGTGGTGGCTCACATCTGTAATCCCAGCACTCAGGAGGCAGAGGCAGGAGGATTGCTGAGTTCAAGGCTTGCCTGTTCTACATAGTGAGCTCAGAGCCAGCCTGAACTACAAAGCGAGACCCTGTCTCAAAAAAACAACAACAAAACAAAACAAAACAACAAAACAAAAAAAGAAATTATCATCACTTTGTTTTATTTTAGTGGCATATATATAATTTCTGGCTACATTTAATGGAGTTATATAGCTCCTTTATTTTAATCTTCATTCTGTGCTCCAAATCCCTCACTTCCTGCAACCAACATTTACTTTTTTTTTTTTTTTTTTCGAGATAGGATCTCACTTTGTAGTTCAGGCTGGCCCTGAGCTCACTCTGGAGCTCAGGCAAGCCTCAAACTCAGCAGTCCTCCTGCCTCTGCCCCTAGTTGTCCAGAGTGGGATTACAGGTGTGAGCCACCATGCCTGGCACTGTGGTGTGTGGTACTGATTGCTGGTGGGTGTGAGTCACCACGCCCAATATTGTTGTCTGTGGTTACTGGGAATCAACTCAGGATTTTGTGCTTGCTAGGCAGACTCCGGAACCACTGAGCGAAATATGCCACCCACATTTCCTTTTAATAGTAGGATGAAAGGGAAGAAAAAATTCTTTTCTGTCTACGTTGTCTGTTCTGACTCCCCACCAGGATATGATGTTTACTATTTATTGTTTAACTTTAGATTTCTGTAAGTGCTCACATGTGAAAAACCATTCCACATCACAGATACTGTGACAATAAATATCACAAGATAAAAATATATTTCTATTTAAATACCAAAGCAACCAATCAGATGATGCAAAAAATATACAAGTGTGGAGTGCTTTCTATTCTGATTTTCATACTCATTCCTTAGATGTGGGAATGCTTATTCCATAAGGGGAGTAAAATGGCAGGGGAGTCCATGTTTTCTTTGAAGTTAGGAATGCTTTTTTCAAAAATCACTTTTTTTCATCTCTGAAGTGAACTTCAACAAAGAAAGATGAAGAGCACTATTCTTTTTGAAAGCATAAATAAATTCCATTTTCTCATTTCAATTAGCAGAGAACCAGGGCTTACTCTATAAAATCAAAAGATAAAGGACCCGGAGCCAAACACGTTGGCATGTCATCCTGAAGACTTGGCTGTGATGGGACAGGTGAAGGAACTGCTCTTTCATGGGTATTGCTAATCTGTATTTACAAACAGAGTTGACAAATTTGGATCAAAATAAAAAGGGAAATTTAGATTTAAAGACTGACTTAAATTTAAGTATATTATTTTGCTTTAGTTGTGTTTTCATCCTCACACCATTAACCAAAATAACCACACAATGCCTACCCTTAGTATACACATTTTAAGAGCTGTGTGAATGAGTAGAATTGTGCCCTGCACTGAAGGAGTTTAATGAGTTTTTGTGGAAATGAGCAAGTAAGTGGACAAATAAAATGTGGTGTGAATGTGGATTTAAAGGGACTATCCACAAGGAAAATGATCATTGCAAAGATTTAACAGTTAACAAACATTGTGTATAAATGCCACATTGTCTTTATCCCTTCATCTGCTGATAGACACATGAGCTGCTTCCAAGACTTATGAGCATTATGAGCTGTGCTGCTATAAACACGGTGTGCATGGATCACTGTGATATGATGACTTTGACTCTTTCAGTACGATGGTTACAAAAGGGATAGGTGGGCCAAATGCAGTTTTTAGTTTTCCATTTTTGAGGAATTTCTATGCTGGTTGTCCAAAGTGGTTGTACAAATTTACATTCCTGCCAGAAGTGTAGAGGGCTCCTTTTTCTCCCCCGCAGCCTCTGAATCATTCATTACTATTTGATTTCTTGGTGATGACCATTATTTCTAGGGTAAAATGGAACCTCAGTATTATCTTACTTTGTATCTGTCTACTGACCAGTAATGTTGAGCATTTCTTCATGTATGTATTGGCCATTTATACTTCTTCTATGATGTGTCTATTCATTTCACTCTCACATTTTTTGACTGGGTCTTTTATTGTGGGAGGGACATCTAAATTTTTTGAGTTCAAAAAAAGAAAAACTTGGGATGGGGATTTAGTCAAGTGGTACCATGTCAACCTTGGATGCACACGGTACAAAAAAAAAAGAAAAAGAAAAACTTCAATCATCTCCAGGCAAATGGATGCACTTTGAGACCATGTTATTAAGTGAAGCAAATCACGTACAAGCTTACATGTTGCATAGTTTGTGTTACATGAAAAACTTACCAAAGTATGGATGAAGAACAAAATAAATGACACAACAGGAGATATGTATTTCTCAGAGGAGAAGAGGGTTGAGAGATGGACAGAGAGGGAGGGAGAGAGGTACAGGGGATGGAAAGGAATTAAGCTGTGTGATGTACATGTACGAACTCCACACAAGGAAGGTGAACATTATATACTGCAAATATTTACAACAAAAGGAAGGGGATTGAGACACTGGTAGAAGGGATAAGGAAGGAGGCAAAGGGGATGACAAAGGAATTAAGATGTACTGTGTACACGTGCCAACTTCCCACAAGAACAAGTAAACACCACCCACATGTACTAATAGAAAAGGAAAAGAAAAACTAAAATTCACAAAAAATAGATAAGCAAGCAGTGGCAAGCTCCAAGAACCTCAAATTACACAATGGTGTTGAAGCATAAAGAACCAGAAGGTGTTGAGAGCTGAGAATGGATGCCAAAGTAGGTGCCAATGCATGAAGACCAAGCACAGAGTAGGCTAATGCAAGGGGTACTTGAGCCATGTCCAAAAAAAAGAAGTTGGCTAGTCAAGGAGAGTAAAGAAGTTATTGAAATAGTCCCCAGAAAGAATGATAAGTCATATCATATTGGACAGATTCAAAAAAACAGAAGGTGGCAGAGTAAACAGGAGTCAGTGGTCACCCAGGTGTGCGGGACAGAGGAGAGGTCACTTCCCATATGGGCAGCCAGGTGAGTGGCTGTGGGTACTTTGAATTCTGGAACATGAAAAATGAGCATATTTGAGGCGGTTTTGTCAGAGTAAGGAGAGAAAAGGAGGGGGGAGGATAGACGGCATTTGAGAAATCAGTGGTAGACTGAAGACTTTTCAGGACATTGTATTTAAATCACACAGTTTATGTGAAAATATAAACGAAGTAGGAAAAGACCTCCTGCTCATTATATCCCAGCATGTTTATTACTGGTTGTGTCTCTGTGTCACTTGTAAAGAGCAGACCTCTGGCTTCTAGAAACGTGAAAAAGATTTTTTTTTTTTTTTTTGAGACAGGGTCTCGCTTTGTAGTTCGGGCTGGCCCTGAGCTCACTGTGTAGTCCAGACAAGCCTTGAACTCAGCAATCCTCCTGTCTCTGCCTCCCAAGTGCTGGGATTACAGGCGTGAGCCACCATGCCCAGCACTGTAGTATGTGGTGTTGATTGCTGGTGGGCATGACTCTCCACGCCCAGCATTGTATGTGGTTACTGGGGATGGAACTCAGGACATTGCGCTTGAGAGGCAGGCGCCGGAACCACTGAGCTAATCCTCCGGCCCGAAAAAGATATTTTACAGTATTTGGCTAGAAATCTTTTTCAAATGGTAGTTATTTTGATAAACTATAAAATAAACCTTATTTCAACTTATTGTTTTGTTTAATATTTTATGTCGACATTTAGTTTCATACATACACAGAAATAGTTTTGTTATTAGATTACTTCATTTTTTTTCTATTGAAACATGTGAAGAGATTTTCTAGAGAATTTTTTAAGATAAGTTCTAGCGAAATTTAAATTATATTTTATATTTTTATGTGGAAACCAGTCAATGACTAAAGACCAAATGAATCATATTTATTAAGTTGGAGCAAGAATCATAAATAAAAATAATGAAATTATTCTAAAATGTAATTTTGGCTGATACAAAGGTTTTTTAAATTATACAAAATTACCTTTGCAACAATGATGCTGTTCATATATAGGGAAACAAGCCAAGGAAATTCTGACTCAAAGGTGTTCTACTCTAAGCATCCAAGTTCTGTCTGCAATATAAAGAAAATAAAAATTAATTTTGTTAAATAATAACCATATTCCAAAGAATATGGTAGAAGCTTATACTGCATTGTTATATATTTTTGGAATAGTTTGTGTTATAGAAAGTATTTGCTTGAGTTGTGATTGGTGCATAATTTGTACACAGTGAAGTTCACTCTTCCTTTCCTTGTACAGCTCTGAAAGTTTTGAAAGTACATACAGTTACTCATCTACTATAATCAAGACAGAAAACAAACTCCATCACTGTAAAACCTTTTCCTATATTCTTTTTTATCATTTAATATTTTTAATTTTAGCTCTAAAAATATTTTCACAGCTCAAGAGCAGAATAACATATTTTTATTGAATTCTTTATTGGTACATTTTATATACAGCTCACAATCACATTCAACATTGGGGAATTTGTGCTAGTATATGACATGAGTTAATTCTCCTTTTTACCCGTATCCCTACCCACTCCCAAACTCTCCACCCCCTATATACATGTGCTTTCTTTTCAAACCATATTTATTCTTTCCCCTCATTACTTTTCCCTACCACATTCCCTTTGAATATTTCCTATTTTACAAAATCTATCATACATTCTTGAACTCATTTATATCTACAGGTTTTCATACCAGAGAAAAGATCCTGTATTCTTATACAGTGAGATTTTTGTCACTCCTGAACCCTGACCAACTTCTGACCAATTTGAAGGCCTATAAAATTCACTTATAATGGAAGCATATATTCTCTAGTTTTTTGAAGTTAACTTCCTTCATTTTACATAAAATATTTGAGATTCATCCCCATTGCATGAGTCCTGATTTTGTCCCTTTTTTGTTAGTGAATGTTGTTCCAATATAGAGATGTATTATAGATTAAAATTTCCTAGCTGAAGGGCATTTAAATTATTTTTTGATGATTATAGATAATGTGAATAAAAACACTTGCATACAAATTTTAGTGCAAAATTTCCATTTCATTTGATTATGTAGAACTAAGATTGTTGGTCAAAACGACAAGCATACATTTATTTTTATTGGAAAAAATGCTTTTTCTAAAGTAGATCTACCTTTACATATTATCATAAGTAATTTGAGTCTTGAAAAAATTTGATATTATCAGTGAATTTTGCTTAGGTAAAAATACAACAAAATAAGATGAATAAAATACATAAACTTTATACTTGCTTTGATATACGGCTTTCTGTACTGTTATTTTTTTATAGCATTTCAAGTTTTTATCTGTTCTCAGAGTCTTTCTGCTGGAAGAACTTTTAAATTTCCATTTATACAAGAATACTAGTATGATTACTTTTCATCATTTGTGTGCAAATGTTTATTTTTTGTCATAATTTCTGAAACATTTTCACTGTTACAGACTTTCATGATGACAGTGTTTTTCTCTTAACCTTTTAAACCTTTCACTCCATTTTCTTTTGAATTGCATAGTTTCTAGTGAGAAATATGTTATAATTTTCTTGTTTTTTCTATATGCAATGTGTTTTTTTTTTTGTCTTCCGGATTTTATCTTTGTGTTTAGCTTTTCATTGTGTGAATGTATAGGTGTCATTTTACTTGTTTTTATATTCCTCATCGTTGTTTCATATATATATATATATATATATATATATATATATATATATATATATATATATATATATACTGAGTTTCATTTATTTGGAGAAAGTATCATTATTGGTCATTGTCTTATTGAATATGGTTTCTGCTGAATTATATCTTCAATTTCTGGGATTTCAGTTACACATATGTGGTACCATTTGATATATTTTTATAACTTGAATATTCTGTTTCTCTTTTGCTATCATTTCATTGGCTGTCTTTTTTGGTTTGAATAAATTCCATAAAATTATTTTAAATTTTATAAATTATTTTCTTAGCTTTATCAAATTTATCAGTAAACCTTCTAAAAATATTTTGTCTTCATTAATGTGTCTTGGACATTTGTTTTTTTTGAGACAGGGTCTCGTTTTGTAGTTCAGGCTGGCCCTGAGCTCACTATGGAGCCCAGGCAAGCCTGGAACTCAGCAATCCTCCTGTCTCTGCCTCCTGAGTGCTGGGATGACAGGCGTGAGCCACCACGCCCGGTACTGCCTTGGACATTTTTTAAAAGTTCCTTATTTCTGCTGAGATAATCTATTTGCTCATGAATTCTTTTCCTTTTTTCCATTAGATCTTTTAAAATATGATATTCATTTTAAATTCCCTGTCTGATAGTTACAAGATTCATATAATGTCTGAGTCTTGTCCTATACAATTTTCTCTTCTGGTAACATATTTATATTTTGTGTTTCTTTGCATTTTATTATTTTATGTTGAAATACAGAATCATAGTAGTGATTAAATTAAACATTATTTATTCTAAGAAATAAACACTGACATTTTCTGGTCTTTTCATTTGGAATTTGAGTCAGTTTGATGTTTGGCTTGTTGTTACAGACACCCTCAATTTAGCATGGGCTTATTTCTCTAGTATCATGCACTATGCAGTGGATGCTGGCTTAAATCAGTGGGTTGCTCTCAGTATTTTATCCATCTTCAGCTTTAAACCTTTCCCTTGTGCCTGACTTTTGGAGAAAATATCTTTCTCTCTTCCTGTCTCAGGTTACCTCTGTCCCTCCCTCTATCTCTAAGCTCTGAATTGCTGTTCCATGTTCTCAGCGCTTGTTAAAGTACTGATGAAGAGGATAAATGATATTCGCTGTTCTGAGTCAGACTGTCTTAGGCAAGAGCTTGTTCTGGTTTTTATGAACGAAACATCCTCAGAGCTCTTACCCATCACATTAGCTCTCAGAGTCTTCTGTTCTTCAGAAAATATTGATGTTCCTTTACTGATGGTGAGAGATTATTTTATGTTCCCTTTTCCTTACTTCAGCTGGCCTTGTCTATGCAACTAGTACACTATTTCACTTCCCTTCTTCTAAAAGCTTATGCTAAAGAGGGGAAACAGGAAAGAAGAGTTTAGGTGAGGCTGTCTTTCCTTTCTGGAGCATATGTTGCTCTCTCTGCCAGGTTGTGCTGCCCCACATGCCTTGTAAGAACACTAGAAGGTCTTTCAGGTTAGAGCAAGTCCCCCTGGAAAATTGTCTGTCTTCTTATGTTAATCCACACTGAGCCTTTAGCAATTTGCTGAAACTTTTAGGTGAATGTATATGTGTTTCTTATGATTGCCTTTTATGATGTTTAGCAACTACGACAGACAAGTAATTGCCTGCATTCTGTCTCACCTCGAAGACGTCTGCTTGTCTGTAAATTTTCAGTTAGTTGGCTGCACCTTGACCTTGGTTCTCTTACTGATTAAAAACTGTTGTAACTTTACAACAGAAAATCCTGAAGTTTGAAGAGGTTGATTAATTGACCCCAGATAAAAAAATAAATAAAAGGGTCATGGTTTCAGTCTTGGTCTTTGTGGCTAGTTCTAGTGAGAGAACTAGGAATTTTCAGGCATTTATCTCATGCCAATCTTTAACAGTTGGAAGACACATTGAACTAGTATTATTAAAAGTAAAGGCAGTGCTACAGAAAAATAGCTACATTAAGTTTACTATATAATTACCTGGAATTTTATTATATATGAAAAT
>PVIC010001372.1:0-92966 GCA_004025085.1 Thryonomys swinderianus | reverse complement strand
TCCTGGATACAGGATTTTTCTCTTCAGAGTGGCCCACGACTATTACTTGTGTGCCTTCGGTGTCATTATGGGTTGTGATGCTTCTTAGTAACACACATGGCAGAAGGCGAGGCTATGGATGGACAAGCAACAGATGCTACAGAATATACTCAACTCAAAACAACACAAACACTCATGAGCTGAAGGTGTTCAGCGTTCACAGTGTAGTGTGTACAGTACCACGGCAAAAGTTGTGCAGTTTGGCCACCCAAGCCCCACTGGTAAACAACATGTGATGCAGCATGCAATTATAGGGGAAAAAATGCCTATATTTAATGTACTGTGAAAGAAAGGTATATATTTTAAAATATGTCCAAAAATAGCATTTTTAAAAATAGAAGCTAGGTTGCAGTTAGCAGGAATATCCTTATTTGCTAAGATATTTTTGGACTAATGACAACCCACATGGTGGTTTGCCTGTATAGCTCTGGGAATATAAAACCAAAGGCCCAATGTAAATTAAACATTACAAACATTTTCCTTAAATGGTTTCTTTCATATTTGACCATACATTAAAGGACCTTTTGTTCAGAAATCTACAAAGAAGCATTCACATGAATTGTTGAATGAAACTTTTATTTTAAAATTTACTGAAAGTCTTTATTTTATGAATTAGTGTATTTTGAAATATTTCTGTTGAGGTGATATTTAATACCATAAAATTTACCTATTATCTCTAGAAGTTTCATCTCATTTGCATTTAATCCATACTTGCTTCCCTGGACCGAGTCAGACACGTTTACCCTTCTATCTCTGATAAATGCCTTTTTTGGATACTTTATGTAAGTAGAATCATACAACATGTGAGAAATATGATTGAAAAATATCATGAAAGTTTGAATTTTTAAACATTTGTAACAGTCAAAGACACAGTGCCATTATTCCCTAAAATACTCTTCCCCTCCGTGAACACACTCACCCCCATATTCTTTCCACTTTCCGAAGCAGTTTACAAAACCTTCTTCCCATCTTTAACATCACTGTCATGACCGCCTCCAGGTCTTGAATTGATTCAAAACATTTACTTTTCATGGTCATTTTGACTTTAGGAAAGAGGCAGAAGTTATACGGTGCCAGATCTAGGGGACAAGGCGGGTAATGCTTTTATGAGCATACCCTTTCGCAAGCACTCACCAAGCTTCGGATCACTCACTGGAGAGACGCTTAGGAAAGACTTCTGGAATGCTTCTGAAAGAGGCAAGAAAGTGGGGCAAACGTGTTTGGAGAGAGGGATATCTAGGGAGAGTGATTAATGACAACGCGCGTTTGAAGCAAGGTATCTTGACAACATGTCATTTTATTATAATAGATTTTTTTCAAATTGCACTCATTGTATTTTTTAATCAACCGTCACATAGATATCAGTATAAATACAGGTATATAGATAGATAGCGATACAACCATAGATATATGGGTGGAGAGGGACCTGCCCCACTAGGTACGCTTCTCTGAGACTACTGACAAATGCCACCCGCTTCAGTGTGGCTGTACAACACACCCCCCCCCCCATGAGCTGGGAAAATCAACTTGAGACAAGAAGACTGTTCTTACCCACATTTCAGCAGCTGTTCAAATATAAATGCCTCTCAGATTGTTCCAGGCCACTAGTTCATTTCCTGGACACTGAAATGGTTGCTTTTGTCCATTTTTCTCGCTTTATAGGTCTATTTTAGGGAAAGGATTTGCTGTCTTTCTTATGCAGCCATACCTGGAAGTCCTGCCGATAATTCAACTTTAAAATTACACCACTGTAATTACACACAGAAGGTGCAGCGGAATGATTTGTAAGGCTGCGAATGTCTAGCGGGTGATGTCCTGACAAACGGATCCATCAGTGGGGGCTGGATCGGAGGGGTCGGAATGGCCGGTCACAGTCACATTACCATCATTACAATTCACAAGTCAGAGGGCTGTTCTGAGTCGTTTATGTATCTTGGCAGGTGACAACAGTTTTAAAGTCCTGAACTGCAGTTCTGCCTATGTATGCGTGTGAGCTTTCTTTCTTGTGTATGAGTACACTGCAGCACATACACACATGCATACACATATCCTGAAGAATATAGTGATACCTCAGTTAATTAACTTAATTACTTCTCCAATTCTGGTTGTAACCGAATCAATTGCAATTGCAAGCATAATTCAGTTGCAACCAGCATCATGGAATGAATTCTGCAACCAGAATCACGGAAAGAATTAAATTTATGAACCAAAATGCCACTATCACTGCCTTCATACCTATCATGATGATTGCTATAACTAAGTTATATAAATTCAAGATTTATTGTTAAGCCAAGACTGGGTCAAATTCCCAAAACTCAGGGCGTATTCTTTATAGAAGCAGAAAAGATATTCCAGGTACACTGCCTTCCACTTCCAGGCCAAAAAGAGAACATATTAGGTAGAAGTGCTAATATAAACCTAGTTCCACAATTAAGCACGAAGCCATATCATTACTGTTGGCCTAATTCAAAGCAGTACAGCAAAAGCAGTTTCTAATACAAAGACTCTTAGCAATTAATTCAGAGGATAAGGCAGGATTTACTATTTAAATCTCCAGAAAGATTTAAAAAGTGTTTATTTATTCAAAGCAATCTGATTGGCTGCAAATATGATTTGGGGATGAAGGAGGCTAACTCTCACAGCTAATATCCCTAAAGTGATCTAGTGTTTTAAACCAGCAAAGGAAAATAAAAAGCTTAGATTCACTACAGAGTTCAAAGCAACTATGGTGCTAGTTTCTCTGCTACATCACGAATGTCAGTTGGCTGGAACTCTCTGAGGAAAGTCTCTGGGGAAATCTGTAAAGCACATGTTAATCTTCAACCTCTACCCAAGAGTTTTCCTTCTGCCATTTGCCACATGTCACATCCGCTTTGTAACAGGGTGAGTTTCCTCACTAGGGTTGCCATGAGCCAGGGAGAGAGACGATAGTGATGGGATCTCTGGCTGAGATGTGACTGTGACGTCCTTTGACAAGGACTTCTCATGATGGCAGGGGCAGGCTCAGTGCTGTTCCACTTGCTGTCACCTGAGAAGCTCAGGACATTCCTCCATGAAGTGATTTCATAAACTAACACGGATGTTCACTACCCCAGCAGCTACATATGCTAAGAGCACACTCAGGGCCTGGCACTGTTTCCTCGTCACTGCAGGGAATGAATTATAGCAGCACTAAAAGCCATGGTACTGAAAGAGTCCACTAACCTGAGGATCATTTTACAGACAACTGTTTTATTGATGCTTCATTCAAACCCAAAGCATTCGATCTTCACACCCATTCTAGAAGTAGGTTCTATTTCTAGTCCCATTTTACAGATAAGAATTCGAGGTAATAGGACACTTGACAAATGATAGCCAGTATTCAAATAATTTTATTCTATCCTCAACATCCTGCCTCAGCTTCTGATTTAATTGCTAAGAGTCTTTCTATTGGAAAACAGTTTTTGCTGTACTACTTTGAATTAAGCCAATGGTAATCAAAATAGGAAGAAAGATAACATTGTAAGGGCACTTCCTTGAGCAATGGAGATGATAGGAAACAAGCTAATGTTTCATTGTTAATATATCTGTGGCAGGACTGTGTTGGGTGAAAATGAGTACACATGGCAAAGGACTGAAAGAAAAATTGATTTTTAGTTATTTTGAATTTAAAAAAGCCTCTATGATAGCAGTAACATTATTCATTCATTATTTTATTCACTCATTTATTTAAATATTTGTTTAAACATTAGCCATGGAGGATACATGCTGGCTTGCTCCCAACCTCTGCAGGGTAGACGGCAGATACAATCTGTTGAAGTAAGTGCCCTGGTAGTGGCCCCAATATCTTTTTGCATTTTCAGAGAGAAGTTCCCAGGAGTGATATGCCACTGAGGCCAGAAGGAGCAGGCTGTGAGGCATGGTGGGCCACCTGGCGGGAAGAGGGGAGGGGGAAGTAGGATACCATGAACAGATAGATCTAAGAGGTGAGCAGGAAGGGGCATCATTCAAGAGACAAAAGCAAGTTTGTCATAGCTGATCCTAACAAGAGATGAAATGAGACTAGACAGAGCTGATGCTGTATTTAGAACAATGAAAGTAGGAACGCAGACCTGCTTATGGAGAAAGAATTTCTGTCATGAAACAATGAGCAAGAGAGAAGCAGAAAGCTAGGGCAGCCATTCCTACTGGTCAAGTTGCCCTTCCATGCAAATAAATAGGAACGTGTGACAACTCCTCCCCCTAATTCAGGCGTGGCTTCTGACACACTTTTCCTTCTGCATGGTACATTATGATGATCCTCTCAAAGTGAGCCAGAGGTATAAAAGGAGATGCAACTAATACAGCATTTAATCTCCTCTTCCTGTTCTCATCATTAAGACTCTTAAGAGAAAAATTAAAACAGTAATCACAGAACACAATTCTCATGTCAAGGGTAATGAAGCTCCCTCAGGAGACAAGGAAATGGTAATAGGCCAGCAGAGATGGAGAAATTGAGGACTTGAAACCAAGGCTCATTTCTAGAAACTCAAGTATCCATAAAGCTCCTGCAGCTGCCAGGCAGTTTGGAGAGGAAGGGTTTTGGTTGTAACATAAAACAGGAAGAAAGATCACCACTGTAAAAGGGCTGCCTTGAGAACGGGGGATGGATGAAACCCTTTTATGATACCATAAACTGAGCTGCTTTTGGATGAGTTTATCTGCTCTGTGCACCAGGATCAGTGTGAAATTCCTGAGTAGAAATAAGAACAGGTTCATTGTCTAGAATATTACTCTGCCTGCCCCCTCTTTGCCTGACTAACACCTAGATACTTACACTATCCTTGTTATTATTCTGGTGAAACTTTTTCATCCCTAGTAAATGTGAGGCCTGTTCATCAAATGCTCTGAGCATTGACCTCTGTCTTCTAGATAATTCTGCTCACAACTCCAACACCAAGAATCTCTGTACAATAAGTTCCATCTGTGAGTGTGGGGATCGGGCTATCTTACTAGTCACTGACTATCTGGGCCATTTTTGTTTTCATTTTAAAATAAGTGCTTCTTAATTCCATAAAATGGTGCAATTCCACCATAAAAATGAGCATCCATCTGTACAGCACCCGCTAGCCACACAAAACAGGAGTGTCCCGTGATTTTTCCCCAGTCAGGTTCCCAGCAGGGGTACTCCTCATCACACGGCTGGGGAGAGGAAACCACGGCTCAGGCAGAAACACGACCTGTCCAAAGTCACATGGGTAAAAGGTGCCAAAACCTGCTTGAGAACTAGTCTTCTGACTGATCTCATGTCCTTCCCCCGATCCTCAAGGTGACATCAGCCTGCCTGCTTCATGTTCTGCGGACACACACTTTACAGGACATCCAAGCCGTCCTCAGTCCAGCCAGGAATATGATTTTGCTGTGTCCAGGCACCACTGTCTTAATATACTACACATTTTATCACACATAATGTTCAAAATGAAGCTACTTAGATGAAGCTACTGAAGAAACTCAAATCAATTTTCATAAGTAAATGAAACCCTTAAAAATAAGACAGTAAGACAGAACAAAACAAAAAGGGTTCCATCAATTATAGTTAGATCTCAAAGCTTCTGAGCCCAAAGTTGCTTGCTGTGGGTTAAAGGGGGAACAATTAAATCCTGTCAACACTCAGATAAGATTCTCTACTGGACCAATCAAGACAACCCATTTATAACTGATGCCGAGAATGGTGTCTGGAACATAACAAGTATTACAAAATGTTGCTTAACACAAAATAAGTAACAGATCAGTACTGCATGTTACCATCTAGCAAGTATGAACAAAGGGAAAATGGGAAGGAATGAAACAGAAAAGAAAGGAAGGAAGAGAGGGAGTGAAAAAGAAAAGACACAAAGATAATGAAATAAAGAAATTACAGACATGCTCTGTATCAGGAAGATGTCTCCATCACTGTATTCATATTCTTCCGGGGACCAAATAAACCCAACTCTCACACTTTGACCTTGGACATCCAATAGGTGGAAAACAGAAACAAAAATGTTGAAGCAGTTTTTCAGGCAGGAGAGAGAGTCACAATTTAAAGTAAAACCATATCCCAGATGATTTTCACGTAAGAGAGGAGTAGCGTGCTCTTATGGGGAGAGGGGATGCTGAGGCCTCTTCATGGAAGGACGATGATGGGCCCAAAAACAGGAAACACTGGGTGTCCAAGCCAGGGACAGCTCTGGAATGAGATAGTCAAAACAGAAGGAGGCCAGATAGATAAGAAATGAGAATCGAAATGTCATGTAATGGTACAATGTGATCATAATGTATATATAAAATGTACAAGTAAAAATCAATTTAAAAAAAGAAGAGAAAGGTTTGGAGTTTCCTAGCTACAATGGAACAAGAGAGAAGTGGGCAGGAAAGTGAAAGGTCAGCAATGATCATTAATGTGACTCATAGAACCCAGTTCTCTTCACTGTCCTTATGACGATCTATCCCAGCAATGAGATCCACATGCTGTAGATTCAGCCCATCCTTCTACTCCACCCCTGCATGGCAGACTGGAGGCACTGTGATGTCAGGGCTGGTGTCCCTTGTGTGTTTACTGACCGAGATCTAAGCAGCTAGGCCAGCATCAGTCAGTATGGATCAACTGACTGAATACATGAAAAGGAGTAGAGACAGTGGCATGTCAGCATCAGGGAAAGGAAGAACCCCAGACATTTACCTGTGCTCGTTGTGGGTCTATTACCCTTGAGCTTATTAACATACTGTTATACACCACTGCTGTGTGTTAGTCAGACTATGGGAGTGTGCAGTGGACAAAGTGAATCTGTTCTCATTTAAATGGTGAGAAGATTGTAGTTTCCAGAATTCTATTTTGAAAACCCACTTGAAATATATAATGGCCAAGAAGACACAGCCTCCTGAAACTTCTTAGAAATCTAAGAGGCAAGGTATAGGCTCAAGGCAATTTGAAAGCTCGAAGGTTTGTATACACCCTCCTGCCTGGCCCTCTTCTGCCAGCTGAATTTATCCCTCCCGGGATAAACTAGAAACCTAGTAAATCATGTGGCAGGGTCACCGATATGCCGAACCTCCAGAGCCTGGGAGAAGTGAGGGGCACCGCATGGGGCAGCATCACACGCAGCAGAAATTGACACAATAGCTGTCGAGAAGGCAGTTCCTCAGAGCCACCGTAGAATAAAGCACTGGCTAAAAATGCATCTTTCCCCATGGAGCCATTGAGGGAGTTAGTGGGCCTACATTCCAATACCAGATAAAGCTATTGATTGGTGCTTATTAAGTGTCCAACAGCTCCTGGTGCCGGACGAAAGACTCGGTTCCACCTGTAAAAGCAATCCCTCAATAAGATTGTCAATACTAATACAAATACCACGTGGCAGCCCCAAGATGACCCTTCACAACCACAGCAGAAAAGACCATCATGATTCAGAAAATAAGCCACTGTGGGTACTACTCTCTCCAAAGGCAACAGACAAGAGGCTCAATACCTACTTTATAAAGGTGCTGTGGTATCTGTTGAAATAATTTTTAATTCTTTAAGACAGAATAGCAAGCAGTAGTTTGCTTCTGTCCTGCACAGCAAAGGTCAGTCTCTGTAGTTCTCCCTACAGTGACAAGTAGATTTACAAATTTTAGGTGATTCCCCTGGAAGACACTTTCAGAAGAGGGAAGACTTTCACAAGGCGAGTACAACTTAGCCTTTCTAAAGCTGTAAATGTTTGGCAACAGAAGTGGGCACAGCAGTGCAGACAAGGATGAGGTAAATAAAAAGCCTTTGCCATCTAGGCTTGGCAGCTTTGATAGTTATGGTTACAGCTGAAGGAGGGGGGAAACCAATGCTTCAATGCAAAAATTGGTTTCTGAACTGTAAGTCATTTCTAGGAATAACTTCCCATTAATCCCAAGAAACATTTATATCTATGAAGTCTGAACAGCTCTTCCATCAATTTATTGGGGATTTATAATAAGGGAGCTGTCACTTTCCAACAAGGAGATGATATGCCCGCTGATTCCATTTCTCTTTCTGGCACGTGAGGAAATGGTGAGTAATGCTTCTTGCCCTGTGGGGAACGAATCAAGGGTGGCAGAGACACACCCCGCCCTGAGCCTTACAATGGAGAACTCTGGTGTTCTGCTTGTCAGCCCTTCTCAGGCAGCTGATCAACGGCAATATGTAAATGCACGTCCATGACAACCCAGCCCTGTCTGTCAGCGTTGGGGACCCCTCCCTCCAGGATCCCTTTGTGTTCTGTGACAGGGAAGTTTGATGAACGGTATCCCTGATGCTCTCTATCTCATTAGAGGACAATCCTTTGCTCCATCCTTAATGGACTCTACAAATTGCTCGCCCTCCCTCTGCTGCAAGATTATGATAATTTTATTATTCATTCTAGGGACGCGTTGCCAAAAATGACAACATGATCAGGACCACTGACAGATACGAGGAACATCTCCCAGGACATCTTAGGAAGGAGAACATCTGAAATGATGTTTGATCTTTAATTAGGAAGAAATGATTGGCCATTTTTCAAGCAGGAGAAGCTACAGCACAGGCACCCTCAGCTCTGAGAAGCTCACAGCCCCCCAGGGCTAGAGGCAAACAGTGAGCTGCTGCTTGTCGAACAAAGGCCTTGCTATGCCAGCTGAAATATGCAAATCAAATGGGCATTATTGTCAACTGCAGTCCTACATGGTGGCTCAGAAGACAGAGACCCAGATCATGGACCTGACCCCTACCTGTGTGGGTCCAGTGTTGGGTTATACTCAGTTTCCACATAAACCTAGAGAAAAAAAGCAGTAGACAGTACATCTTGCCAGTTCCAAAACCCTACAATGGTCAGCGCTGCTGACCACCAACACAACAAAATTTCACTTGTCCCTTCCATCCCTTCCATGGGCAATATATGACTCCCAGGGACAGAAAATGCCAGCTACGCACTTCCCCAGCTTTTCTTGCAACCTGGAATGGTCATGGGCAGCATCATGGACATACACTGGATGTGGAGGTAGCTGAGATTACAGAAGAAAAGGAGTGAGAGGAAGATGAATGAGCTAGTAGGATATGGCCATTGTTTTCCACTTCCGACACTGGGGACTTAAGATGTGGACTTAGAGCTACAGCAGCCATATTTGAACCAGGAACAGAAGGAGAAAATAATTTCAGACACAATGACCCAGAGTCGTGGCATTATAGACCTGCTGAACCAACACGCGATTCCCTGCCTTTCACCTTATCAGGAGGAGAAAAGCAAATGCAAACTGACTGAGGTGCTATTTCTTTCCTGCAACCAAAAGCAGCTCAAATAACTTCTTGTCCCAGGCGAAGGCACCTCCCTTTCATATTATATGCCCCAAATTTTGAGAGATGTTGACTGGCTTCAGCAGGAGAACCCAGGACAGGCTGGAGGAAATGCCCAATCCTTTGTGGACACACACCAACCTGAATGGGAATCAAGAAGTTACTTTTCCATTGCCTTTTTTTTTTTCCTTGAGAGAGGGTCTTGCTTCATAGTTGAAGCTAGACCCTGAACTCATTATGTAGTCCAGGCCAGTCTTGAACTCACAGCAATCCTCCTGCCTCTGCCTCTTGAGTCCTGGGATTATTGGTGTGAGTCACCACACCTGGCACTGTGGTATGTGGCTAATGGGAATTAAACTCAGGACCTTGTGCTTGGCAGGCAGACACTGCAACCACTAAATACCCAGCCCTCCACTCCCAGTTTTATTTATTACTTGGATCTCAGGGAAGAGATTTTAGAGTCTTTAATGACCCAGAGTCTCCAACCACCAAGATGCCTTTGAAGTCTTTTGTCTCTTGATTAGTTAAGTCTTTCAGTATAAAAAACTCTTTAAGAAAATACATTTAGAGATGTTGCTCAACACAAACACTGTACAGAAGAACATTAGCAAATATTACCCAAAAAAGTTGAGATTGACTTGAAGAAATATTTAAAAAAACATTCTTTAAACCCCCTTCATCTTTTAAGAGTCTGTTCTAGACTTATGAAAGGCAAAGACTTACAAAAAATGAAGTGTCAGGGCCAGGGATTTAGCTCAAGTGGTATCGCACCTACTTTGGAAGCACAAGGGCCTGAGTTTGATCCCTGGTACCACAAGGAAAGGAAAGGGAAGGGCAGGGCAGGGCAGGGCAGGGCAGGGCAGGAAGAAAGAGAAAGAAAGAATGAAAGAAAGAGAAAAAAGAAAAGAAATGAAGTGTCTACTGCTGTCCTGATGTCTTGACTTTTGCTAACTAAGGCCCTCTAAAGTGCTGACAAACTTGAACAACACAATGAACACCACCGTTCTGAGTCCCTCAGACAATGCACCCATGTTAGCCTAATTCTGACACACTTTTCCCTCATTCTGCATAGCAGGAGCAGCACTCCAGCAGATCTCATATCTGATTAGTCTCAGAGAGCAAAGGGGACAGTTCGAGCAGAATTTATGATGACTGGGTATCTCTGAGCTCTGCTCCAGCCCAGTGCCAGGGGGGCTGGAAGCAAACATCACTATGACAACCATTTATGTGGCTAAAATGGAAAAGCAAGATGATGGAATGAAAGAAATACATGCACTTATAATTCTAAAATATATGGCAAGTTTTATGTTTGGGTTTTTTTCCTAAGACTAAATCCAACACCTGCCCCCTCTCATCTCCTGCCTATAGATGAGGGGGGCAGTATAAAAGAGAACACAATGAATCCATGAATAATAAGAAAGGACTTCAGAAAGCATACCACAGAGCCTCCAAATACACTAATTCACATCCATACACAACATACACGTGTGTCTAAACTAGCCAAGATTCATAGGTAATTCATCTGCTCTTTCCCACTGTTTGTTATTTTCTTCCCCTCATTTGAAATGTGTTCTGCCAAAACCCCCACAGCAAAATATTCAAAATGTCTCAGTGCTGCCTATTTAAAACAACAGGTAGAGCAAGTAATGAGTTATTTCACTGTGTGCTTGGGCAAGTCTGCCAACGACAAAACCCAAACTGCCTTTGGGAAGCTGACTATCTCCAAAGCCCTTCCCCAGTCACCTTTGTTCTCCTGGAAACCCTGAAAAAGTGTCATTGAGATGGACAGTTCTGCATGTAAGGGAACCCAGGGGATGAATAGTTGGGCTTTCTTTGTCACTCTCTTGGCCTAAGTTCCCAATGTCTAAATCTTTAGGAAGAGGGGAGCCCTCCATAGCTGAAAAATATGCAACAACTATACTATTTAAACATACACACACACACACACACACACACAAACACACACGAGTTGTTAGGAAGGTTTGAATGTCCCAAACCTTTCCAGCTTGAATTTATGGCTGAATTATGCTGGCCCCACAGCCCCCACTTCAAAAATTTCCCATTATTTAGAGAAGTTCTTTTGATGTGTCTTTCTTCCCTGGTGCCTTGATTGGCATCCTCAGGTGAAGAGCCCCACTTTTGCCCTTGTACCTTTTTTGCCACTGCAGCTCAAGCTCTGCAGGCCAAGGCTGTCTCTCGGCCCACACCACGACTTCCCCAGTGCTCCCGAAGATGAGAGCCCCTCCAGCCACCATGGTGCACTGTGCTCAGTCCTTGCTGCACTTAAGCCTCTCCAGCACTGCAGAAAAGGAGAGTCCGTCCCTCCGCCACAACTCTTAGTCTCACTCTGCTACCAAAGCACTGGAGAGCTGAGGTTGTACGCCAAATCTCAAAAGTCCCTCCTGAGAAAACCTTCTTTATACATATGCTGAACACCTTCTCCATGTGTCCCACACTATTCTAGAGCTAGAGCTAGAAAAGAATCCTCTTGTCACTGGACGTGGTGGCTCACATCTGTAATCCCAGCACTCGGGAGGCAGAGACAGGAGGATTGCTGAGTTCGAGACTTGCCTGGGCTACACAGTGAGCTCAGAGCCAGCCTGAACTACAAAGCGAGACCCTGTCTCAAAAAAAAAAGAATCCTCTTGTCCTCTTTGCACCCTCCAAGTGAGTGGACATTGGGCTTCCTCCTCTGCAAAGGACAACTTCAGCTATCTATGGAAAGTGGCCACCCACCCCAGGTGGCCATGTTTCTGTAGCGTGGCATTTCCTGCCTTGCTAAGGGGACTAGGAAGGGTTTGTGAACTAAGCTGAATTTATTCATATTCTCTCTCCTAAACCAGGGAGACAAGCTGACATTAACAATTATCACTACCACCATCATCAACTACGCTGTACTAAGAAAGCCTTTTAAGATCTCCAGGGAAACTATGGATGGCTTGAGCTAAGAGCTGAAAGCCTTGAGTTTGCCATTTCCTTTCTATAGCAGTTCAGTGTATTTAGAAGAGGCCAACCCTTACTCTAGTCCCCACAGTGACCACTGTGCCCAGCTGGTCCCTACAGCCCATGCTTCCACTGGTACTCCATGACCACCACCACAAATCTGATTCATCTGGAACCTTTTGCATGGATCACCACTGGCAAGAGCTTCATATGATGCTCGAGGATAAGGGCCCATGAAACAAGTACCCAAACCTGTCTTGAAGTATCTATTTCCTGGGTCCACTGCTGGTACCAACTTCCAGTTCATTCAGGGTCCAGGCAGAAGACAGAAATGTTTGGTTTATGGTTTCTTTTTAACATACTTCTATAAAAAATACGTGATGTCTAGAGATGAGACTGTTAATTTTATGTAGGACAAGAGAACAGTAGGTATCTTGTAGGCAGCAACTGCAGGAAGCAGCTACTACTATTAAGGCTACAGGAACCAAGGGAAGAAGTTAGAATTATTAGAATTTGGAAGCTTATAGAAGATTCTCTCCAGACCTAAAATTCAACTTCTGAGGAGGAATAGTTCCCGGATGCTGCCATTAACTCTAAGCTCAGAAGAGGAATTCACATCGGGCTGGGACTCAGACCTCTAAGAAGAGGGGCTTGGCAAGCAGAACTCTGAAAATGCAGTAAGTAGCCATTGTGCAGCTGGTTACAGAGCATTGTTGGGTTATCCTACCAAGAAGAGCCTGTCCTCCATGAGTCTCATCCTCACAGAAAGCAGCTAACAAAAGCAGAAACATGGGTTGTAGAGTCCCAGCCTCAACTTCACAAAGCAGGGTATTATAGAAGGAAAGTACTGAAGTTGAGGCAATAGTTCAAGAATGAGCCCAGAAAGTATGAGATAATTGTTTATTCAAACAGAACAAGCGCTTTAAAAGGCAGAGGTGAGAAAAGAAGAGGTTCCATGGCTTGGAGAATAGCATATGCACAAATAGCCAGTGGGCAACGGTTTGTTGTGCATGCCGTAGGGGATCTGTGCAGATGGAGGACAGAGGAAAGAGGAGGTAAGAAAGAAAATAGAGTGAACTTCGTTTTGAGTGGCAATCAGGGACTTTGAATATTTTCTTGTAGTCATTTGGAACCACAAATTTTAATCAGAAAGGGGAAATGACCTAAGAGTGGTTTTACACAGGTGGCAGAATGGGGAAAGAAGTGGTCACTATTGTCATTTTTAAACATTGTCACTGAAGTAGCTGAAAGAAAGCTTTATTTTAGCCATTTCGACCATTCTGCTTAGGTCTTCTAGGACCAGTCACATTTTCCTAAAGCAGTGCTTTTTGGTTAGGGATAGAGAAAGCAGGAATTTTCTCCTGAACAAGGTGCCAGTCTCCCCATTAGGTCGGTCATCAACTACAAGGTCAATGCAGTCAACTTATAGAGAAGAAACTTCATAAAACTTAACCAAGTAGGTAAGGAAAATACTCCCATCATAAGACTTCATGAACCTCATGAACCCCTTCATATGATATACACTGGGGACATAGGAATTTTGTGGAATTCTTGCCAAAAATGTGTAACTTCAGTCCAATCATGAGAAAATACTATAGAAACACAAGTTAAGGACTATTCTGCTTCATAACTGACCAGTCCTCCTAAAAAGTGAGGTCACTTTTTTTGAGACAAGAAAATAGTGATGGACTGTCCCAGATCAGAGGGGATGCAATGTGGAAATATACAGAATCCTGAGAAAGGAAAAGACATTGGAGAAATAATAGGTGAATTCTAAATAAGAACTAAATTTCAGTTGGTAGCACTGTTCCAGTGTTATTTCTCATTTGTGGTTATGTAAGGAAATATCATTAGGGAATATAGGTGTGATACATAAAAGAATTTTCTGTGCTATTTTTGTAACTTTTCAATAAGTCTGAAATGAGTTCAAATTTTAAAGTTCTTTAAAAACCACAGATTTATTTACGTAGGTTGGACCCCCATGGGATTTCTACTTATTATTATCATCATCATATATCTGGGGTCATTAGCAACTCCAAGATGTTTTTTCTCAGGAAACAAAGACTAGACAGCCGATAGTCATTATATACCAAACACATAGGATGTTACTGCAGACAGAGACCTGGGGAAGACAGGCTAGACAATAGGGCCCAGAGAAAGAGAGGTGAGAGCTTATCAAAGATCAACATTGTCAACTTCCCATTAGAGCCAGGGACCAGCCCAGTTTACAAGACAGACAGAATAATAAGTTTCTTTCAACCAACCCACACCTCAAACAATGCTTGCTCCCAGCACACACACCTAAGTCATCTTTGCCTCCTCTTTCACATCCACATAAATTAGTCACCCCAATCTGCTGACTCCATCTGAGAATTCTTCAGCCCACATCTGTCTTTTCCTACCAGTTTCTCCAACAATGGCCTACTGCTCTCTTGTCCTAATATGACTGAAGACAAGTGGACATTAGCAAATGTCAAGCTCTTTCTGTGAACATGGGGAAATCTCCAGTATTTAAGGGCCATCAATAGCTACAAGACTCCTCAACCTTCTTCTCCCACCCAGGTTGATATACCAAGTTAAAGCAACTCTCAGACTAAATTCTAGCTTACTACAGACCTTTAGGGGCACTCAGGTCCCCCAAGAACCACACCAGCAAAGGCTAAACTGGGTAACACCTCTGGCTCTAAACTTCTAAGGTACTTCACAGAATATTCTGTGTGAACTCACTAGTTACTGTGTTCTAAATAGAAATTCTCTTCCCAGTTAGTAAAATCAAACAGACAAATTTAAAGACCCTTCAGAGTTCTGGATCTATACTATACTTACGTTTAAATCCTATTTTTCGAGGACAGATTACAACCAATTGGATATTGTGAATATCAATAAAAAAATTGTAGGACCCTTTATGCTAATTAACAGATAGAGCAAATTCAGACAAAGTTATCTGATGACAAGCCTGGGAAGCTATCTGATGTCAAGGTCTCTGATTAATCCAAATGTTAACAACTCCTAAAGTATAATTAAAAGTTAACTCACATGGACATATCAAATATATAGCAATTTCTGGTAGGTGTTAGGGGTAACTGCTGAGCTAGAGCAGACAAAGTCCCTGTCCACTGGCATCTGGAGTCCAACAGGTAGTGAAATATCATTTACACAGTGCAAGCCCTAACCTACAACTGGCCAGATGGTAAGTCTCAGAAGAATCTGAACACTATTCTAGGGGAGCCGGTTACAAAGAGTATGTTCTTGTGGAGGGAATAAAAATGTATCAGAATTGAGCGGGGATCTAAAGGGACAGTAGTTGGTCAAGGGAACAGAAATGCAGCTCGAATCACAGGCAGAGGGAGTAACCCTGCTAGTGGATGGACGGAAGGAAACAGAGCAGCTTGAGCTGAGAGGACCCTGTCTCAATCGATTCCTAAGAGTCTGCATGATGTCTATCACCATCCCCACCCCTGTACTCCACTCATACAGCAGAACACTAGCAATGTGGTACTTCAAGGTCACAACAGTGTCCTATTGTACTGTGTATCTGGAATTTTTTCCCTTCACTAAACTCACTTTTTTACATTACACAAAATAAGTGAAACTTTGTACACTCTCCCTCAGCATAAATCCTGCTGCACTTGCCATAAGGGAAAGTAATCCCTCAATGTCGTCACAATGCAAATGACATTATTAATTCAGGGTAGATGGGGTCCCAACAGAAGGCACTGAGCCTCAGATTCATGCTCTTAGTTAATAAAGCAGAAGGGCATATGTAAGGAAGGTGTTAGCAAAAAGAACTCTGAACAGAGATTGTTATCCTGGAGTCCTTAAAAGGATTCAAAGAGAAACAAAAGGAAATATTTGACTCTGTACTACAGTATTACATAATGCCTTGTTTCCAAAATGCCTAAAGCCATCTAAACATTTTAGGGATGCCGTAGTGTCACACACTGAGAAATAGTCCTCAGAGTAGTACTAAGATCAAAAGGGAGAGGCCCGAGGAGCAGCGTATTCTCTTACAGTGCAGATAAGGAAGCTGAAGTTCAGAGGGCAAATGTACCTGCACAGTTTCCACACAGCAGGAGTGAAGGAACCAGAATGAGGAGCCAGAGGGTGTAAGTCTAGAACTTTGCTCTTCATAACTGTGAACTCTGGAGGAGGAGGAAGGAGAGAAGGAGGAGAAGGAAGAAAGGAATGGGATCAAGAGGGAAAAGAGACAGACCAGAAGAAAAAGGAAGAGAGAGGAGAAAGGAAGAGAAGGAGAAAGGTAGGAAAGAGATAAGGTAAAGAGAGAGGAAGAAAGAATGAAGAAAGGCAGAGAAAGGAAATCGGCTTCAATTAAAGAAGCATGTTCAAGACCTTGGGTTCAGTCCCTTGCACCAAAAAACTAGCCATCAGCTCTACTGCCTTAGAGATCTCCTGATAGAGTCCAAGTTCCATGATTTCTGTAAACTGGTTCCAGTGCTGCTCTACAAATACAGAAACAGATAATTAACGGGGGTGGCATACTGGCCACCTAGCCCAGCTTCATGCTACTCAAAGTCCTCTGCACAGTCCTCCAGGATTCTCTGTGAAGGGTCAGAGAGAGCACATAGATAAAATCTATTGTCAGTCTCCCTCCTAGCTTAACCCTGCTCCGAATACACTAATAGTCCTTGACTTTAATCTGCTTAGTGAAACAAGGAAACTGAGTAAAAAGCAGATAATTAGGGACAGTTTTTATCTTGTACTTTTCAACATTTAGTGTCTGATCTCCCTATAAAGAGCAGCTTTTCTCCACTAGGTCTATACTACAGCAGAACAGTTTCAAATCTAGTTCTGTCCCAGTTAAGGACAAAACATTTTCTTGGCTGCTTCTTCCAGAGGAAACGAAGGAAGAAAGGCAGAGGAATGAAACAAGTCACCCCCAAATATTGTCCTGAGATCATTAGAAATGTTGCCTATTGGCTTTTACTTTCTGCATCTCTACTTCAGTGTGGTGAAGGACTCAAAGAGCCTCCTGGATGCTTCAGAACAAAGATTTCACTTACTGGTGCACATACTTGTAAGTGCTCAGCAAGAGAATCAGTGGGTGCCCAGGTATTCCATGCTGAAAATCATCAGTGCTCTCCTCATCTCTTGCCTCAACTTGGCTTTACATTCAGAGCATTTTGTACAACCAAAAATTGTATTACTCATGTATTGGTTTGCCTATTAGCATGTGTTTCCTTCAGGAGACTAACAACTCCTTGAAAACACACTTCCTGTGGGCCAGAGGGTTAGCTCAGTGGTTCCGGCGCCTGCCTCGCAAGCGCAAGGTCCTGGGTTCAATCCCCGGTAACCACATACAATGCTGGGCGTGGAGACTCACGCCCACCAGCCATCAATACCACATACCACAGTGCCGGGCGTGGTGGCTCAGCCATCAATACCACATACCACAGCACTCAGGAGGCAAAGCCAGGAGGATTGCTGAGTTCGAGGCTTGCCTGGACTACATAGTGAGCTCAGAGCCAGCCTGAACTATAAAACAAGACCCTGTCTCAAAAAAAAAAAAAAAAAAAAAAACACAATTCCTGTGTGTTACACACATGCTTAACTTCCAGTGCTTGGAATACAGTGTGATGCATAGGATACCTACACCCAGGAAAGTGGGAGGGGCACCACAGGAAAGGCAGACGGGAGATTCTGGAAACATGGTGATTAGGAACATGGACCCTCCGCTGGCTGCCAAGTTTTGACTCCCAGTACTATCACTGGCCTGCTGCCCAGCCTTCTGTGGCCTAAGAAATGGGACAAAAGTGTACGCAGAGTCTTCTGAAAAGGAAATAATATGATCTATCATCCAAAGACTTTTGGAAAGAATAAAACAAACTCCTATATGGAGAACACCCAGTTCAATAAAACAAGCTATTAAACAAGACCTTCCCAAGCTTGCCCTTGCCCCAATACAGCCAAGAGAGAATCATGACAAATCTCAGCACACAATGAATTTGTTTTTCCTCCTACAGACCTCTAGAATAACAATGTCTCACTAGGCTGATGCCACTAGCATTGGTTTACAAGCTGGGAACCCTTCTTGTGAGTCTAATACTTTCTTAACAGAATTCCTAGGGATATGAGGTAGTGTGGAGATGAAGTCCATTTGGGTGCCTGGGAATTTTTGATCTTTGTCCTGAAGGTGCTTGTTTTCCCAGCTAGAGAGATTTGCTCTTGATCATCTTCAACCCGCATCAAGTCCCATTAAGTCTTCTCATCATTTGGATGTGTATAAATCACCCCTCAATTTGCTGATTAGGGATCTATTTGATTTTATCACCTTTCCTATAATTATATATTCCCCATCCTCTGAGTAAGTCTCATTTAACTTGTAACAACAAGTTCAAGGGCATGCATTATGCTTCAAACTCCTTTTAACAAAATTTGGATAGCAAAGGCAATGAACACCTCAGAAATCCATTTCCAATTGTTTAAATTATAACAACTGTTATTAAGTTGTGAGCATCAGAAGCATTAAGTGCCCAAAATGAAAAATAAAAAAATTTGTACACAGCCTATAATACTTAGACTCACAAAGAAGAAAGCAAAAAAGAATTTTGATGTACCAAATAATAGCTAATAAAGCCCTCTTAAAAGAAAAATAAGATCTGGTGTAAAATTTGATTCCAATAGCCTTCTTGGCAAAGAGATTTCCTGTTACTATTTAAATGTAAATGAGTCATGAAGGTTGTGTCAGAAATATTTAACTCAAAAGCAGAACCAATTCAGCAAGAAAGGCAGAGAACAAAGCCCAACAAAGTGAGTAGAAATAAAAATGTTAGAGTTTTCAGATTTTGATAACTTTATACATCTAGAAACAGAAGGATGTGATAAATGGGTACAATTAAGATACTCTACATGCCATTTATTAAATATTGTGTGACATGCAACTGTATGGATTTCTAGCTTAACCAATCACAAATTTAATCAGAACAATTAACACTTTGTCTTGATGGTGCTTTGGAGAATTCAACTATCGATTAAAACATATTTATGTGTCCTTTTGCAACAATTCATTTTAAGAGTCTTTGATTTTTTTCTCAAAGAAGAAAAAAGACATTTAATTTTGGCCTCAGTGTCCTAACTAGAAACATAAGCTTGAAATCATATCTCTGTCCCAATCCAATGAAGCAGACATGCAATTTAAAGGAATTTAAAAGAATTAATCACAGCTGCAAGAATGTGGTCTACAGAGATTTTTATTTAACTAAATATTAATGCCATTCACTCAGCTAATTCTACTTGGACAAAATATTCGTGTAGTTTGGCAGTAGGAGATGAAAACTCAGGAATAAAGACTACAACAATAACGATAGTAATTAACATTTTTCAAGTACCGATTCAGTGCCAGGCCTCCCCCTAAGAGCTCCACATGTCAAATTTTATTTAGTGAAGACAATTCTGACACGTGTAGGCATTGTGGTCAGTTGGATTATTGTCACTCTTTCCCTTCCCCATCTGATTTTTTTCAGTGACTCCCAAAAAAGTGAATAAAATGTCTTTCTACTTATTTGCAGTAAGTGTGGTCAGGTGACTTGCCTTGTCCAATGGAGTGACAACAGACACACATCATGACCTTGAATCATTTGTTCTGCCCCCTTGTTCATCCATTTTCCTCTCTAGACAGAGTGTGGCTTGCTCTCCCGAGTCAGCCCCAAGTCTGGGAGAACCACAGCCAACCCACAGCCCCACGAGCAAGAAAACACATATTTTATGGGACAAGTCACTGATATTTTTTGGATTGCTTAATACATAGCATCACTGTATACTAAGCTGTCTAATTCATTATACTGTTTACTAGGGCTACCGTGAGAAAGTACACAAACTGGATGACTTAAGCAACAGAAATATATCACCTCACTAGGATAGAAATCTCAAGTCAAGGTGTCAGCAGCTTAGTAACTTCCTAGGGCTGTAAGCAAATGATCTGTTCCAGGTCCATCTCAGCTTGTGAAGAACCATCTTTTCCCGATTTGTAGTAATCTTCCTTTCATGTATCCAAATGCCCCTTTCTATAGACACTAGTCATCCTGGAGGAGGGCCCACTCTAATGACTTCTCTTAAACTTGATTGCTTCTGTGGGCATTCAACATATGGATTTTTGAAAGAACATAATGAACTTCTAGTATTCAGGCACCAGTTTTAATCTCCAGGGTATAAACAAAGAACTTGAAATTCAGAAAAATTCACTTTTCCATGATCACAAGGTGAGCTTGATCCCAAACACTGGGATTCTCTTCCTGTAAACTTTGTACTACACTCTTAATCTGTTTCCTTGGTACAAAATGACAGGTGAGTTTTTCAAAGCTGATAATTATTCTCATGCAAGCCCACATGTACATTCTTTATTTACATGGTTTAACATTTCACTGTTTTATCAGAAATGCAGGGACTCTCATGAAAACTATAAAATATAATAACTGCTACAGATCACCCAACTATGCATTGGGACCCCCAGAGGGTAATAACCAGAAAAACATTCTTACTTCTGCCAGTATGGAGCTTACAGTCAAATGACAGTAACAAGTGGCTAACCCCACCTCTTCATGGCCCAGAAGTCACAGCTATCATTAGAGGTGTTACAAAGGAAAGCAACAAGGTTCTATGTAAGTGTCAAAGGGTTAACGGCTCTGCCCTACTTAGAGATACCAAAGGTGCTAGGAAATCAAGAAATGATTTCCTATGGGAAAAGAGACACTCACTGTGAAGAGGAACAAGTAAGCAAAATCATGGAAGAACCTTCCGGAGAGGGGAGCCCGCATATGCAGTGACTTGGTGGTAAGCAGAAGGCCAACATACACAAACAAGGATAAGGAGGTCCAGAGTACCTAAAACTTCAGATTACAAAGGGACATGATGGCAGATCCATCTAACAAGTCAGGTATTTTCTCCTGTGATCTGCTCAGCAAACCTGAACAGTGGGTACCATTTTGTCTTTCAACACAAAAATCCATGGAGTGGCTACGATAATTACCGCCAACATCCCTTCTTGACCTATACACATGTTGTGCCTACTGACATATTTGATTATGTTTTTATCACATCATTTTGTAATGCCTTATCAAAATACAATTAACCTGATAAAACTGCCATTTTTATAGTTGAAAGATGGCCTACTATTAGCAATTTCATGTTTTGACCTAATTTATTGAGTAAATAAAACATATGGACTGTTAAATGAATCACTGTAAAATGCATAGGTGCAGTAACACCACCCCAATGAAGAGACAGAAGATTAGCTATGGCCCAAAGTACTCCAAGAGCCCTGCACATTGCTGAGGGTCCAGGGAGCAGACACGAAGGAAAGGGTATGTCCTTAAGAAACGATCCACTTTCAGGGTCAGATACACCAGGCCACCGCCACATGGGTCTGCTCTGACAGTGATCCTCAGGTTGAGGGCAGGACGAAAACCAGAGGAATATTCCCTCAGCGCCTCCAGCAGTATGTAGCACCAGGCCACTCACAGCAACTTCTCATAACCCTGTCGGCACAGAGTTCTGACTCGTAAGGTCTGAGTACAGAGGAAACAGCATATGCAGAGACTCAGTGAATCTGGAGGGCCAGCATACTCAAAGAAAGGAAGGTCCAGGGCTCCTTTGCTGGATAAAAAAAAAAAAAAAAATCCAACATCTAGCCTCACTGGCAGTGAATCACCTCATTGTCCATTGTCATGGGGCAGAAGGTGGCTGAGAGGTGAGGCCCTGAGCTGCCTTCCCCAGTGCTGTTGCCAGGCTTTGGGCCGCTGTGCTTCCCCAGTGCCAGGGAAATTTTCCACCATGGAGCCAGCTTGACAGCCAGGCACCTGCATATTTAGCTTGGCTCCCCGTGAAGGTGCACCAGAGGCTGCTTTCCAACGTAGCTTAAACACAATTAACTTTTCATTTGATGCAGCCTGCCTCTCTCCGCTCCTAATGTTCCCCTAGGACCCACGATCCAATAAAGTCCAGCATGTGACTGAGACAGCCAGGCAGAGAAACTGACCAAATATTGTTCAATGCTATATTAGAAACCTATGGGAAAGGAGTTTAATTAAAGACCACAACAATCCTTTGGGGAAATGTTTCTTTTATTAACCATTCCTGCCGAACAAAGCAGCTTTAAACAAACCCTGACTGCCTGGAAATTGTGTATGCCTGAGATTTCTTTTTTCTTCTTAATCTGTTCTGTTTTCTGATTATTTGGTCATTAGGAAAATCAGAAGTTATCTTAGACCCAAGAAATCCAATTTAAGTAACCTCATTCCACACATATAAATATGAACACATGACATTTAAAACAGACAGACCAAGAGGGACAGTTCTAACTGTGAAATTGTTGTTCAGCATAAAGTATTACCATAAATAAATTGAGGAGCTATTTGTGGATCAACTTACAAATTCAGGGCATTTCAGGGAAATGTATGCACAGCCAGAATGTGGGCAAGACATTTAAAATGTAGAGAAAATGTAATTCTTTTCCACTATAGTGTAATAAAACCTCTAGTTAGTGTCACTGATCTGATAGTGCCAATTGCAAAAGAGTAAAAAACCAGGAATGCGAATGGAAGCATCACTTCTGATGAAGTAAATAAATTGGATTTTTAAGTATTACTGGAAAAAAAGAAAATACCACTGAGGGAAGATACAAATGTATGAATTTTTTTAAGCTCAAGGAAATTCAGAGGATACATAACTTTAAAACTAACCTGTGGGTGCTTGAAAACATTCCAAGCTGCACAAGTAGCTGGAGGCACCTACATTATGTGGAGATTCACTCACTGGGGAAGTACAGGGAACAAAGGGAACAACTGTAAAAACATACATGGGAAACACATTGACTTTTCTCAAAAATGCCAAGAAAATATGCAAGAAAAAATATCTTCTATAAACATGGACACTGCAATAGACCACGCCCACATTTCTATTACCGAGAAGATCATTTTTTCCTATACACACAGATAATATGACCCTTCTATGTAGGAAGACATGTTGCAAGAGATCACTTCTTTGCCTAGTCTTGGGGGAGTTACACATACTACATTATATTTTTCAAAGTTAGGTTCAGCAACGTCCCTATCTCGCATGCTTCTTTTGAAATAACACCATGCAACACTTGATCAAATAATAAAGCTCTAGATATTTGGGAAGCTGAGGCAGAAAAACTACCAAGACCAGCCTGGGCAACTTAGCAATACTGTCTCAAAACAAAAATAAAAAGGACTCTGGATATAACTTAGTGTAAACAATAACAATGGGGACTATTTTTATACCCCCCTCCAAAGTCTAGGGAACCTCACTACAACTTTGACCAGTTCAGCAGTCAGAAGTGACACTGTGCCCATTACACGTGCGGCTTTGGCCCGGCAGCTTCTATTCCAGCTCTGCCAAACTGTCCTTCATGTACAAAGGACAATTGCGCTGAGACCTTTGTGCTCTAAGAAGCTGAGCTGCATGGAGAGCTTTGGAAGAGAGAGGCAGGGGTGGGGGGGGGGGACAGGCCAGCGAGTACCATGATCCCAAGTATGATTCAAAGGGTCATCTTAGCAGTAAATTGTCCAACCTCTTAGCCCCAGCTGATGACCTGTGGGCCAGACTCAACATATCCCACCAAGTCCTTGTCAAATTACACACACACACAGAGTTATTTTAAGCTATACCTTTGGTGGCATGCCAGGCAGCAATAGAGAGCTACAATGATGTCATCTATATTTAGAATTCATCTAAAAAATGTGCTTTGTCAAAATTGAGCTAAAATTCAGTCATATATCTTTTTAATATTTCTTCAAAAATCTCAGTGCTACCCCATTCTCAGTTTTCTCTTTGTTAATAAATTAGGAAGAAACATCAGTGTTTCTCAATCTGTGTTCTGAGGAGCACCTTCACTGGAAACTTGAGGCTGTTTGATAAATAAGCAGATACCTGAGCCTCATTTAAAACTCACTAAATACTCTCTTGAGTATAGAGTCTAGAAATCTACATAGATATTTCTCAACTGATGATGGAGTTATATCCCCATAAACCCATCAAAAGTTGAAAATAACTTTGCCAGGTGTGGTGGCTCACACCTATCATCCCAGCACTCGGGAGGCAGAGACAGGAGGATTGCTGAGTTCGCGGCAGCTTGCCTGGGCACCATAGTGAGCTCAGGGCCAGCCTGAACTACAAAGCGAGACCCTGTCTCAAAAAAAAAAAAAAAAAAAAAAAAACAAAAGTTAAAAATAACCTAAGTTGAAATGCATTTAACATATCTAACCTACTAAATACCATAGCTTAGCCATACAGGAGTGTGGATTATCGTCGCTTTTCCTGTGACCATGTCAGTGATTGGTGCTTGTGGCTTACTACTGCAGCTCAGCATCACAAGACAGTATCAGGTTACATTTTGCTAGCCCAGGAAAACATCCAAATTCAGAGGCTGAAATTCTACTGAATATGTATCATTTTCACACTAGTACAAAGTAAAAAATAATAATAATTCAAACCATCATAAATTAGGGACCATCTGTATTTTTAAACAACCTTCTAATATCTGTAACATACATAGTCTGACGTCATGACCCTCCTCAATGTATTTTCAAGGTAATTTTTAAAATAATCCTAGCAGTTTTTGTTTTTGTTTTTGTCTTATTTTCTGCTACTGGGAATGTAGGCCAAGACCTTCATGCCGAACTACATCTCCAGCCCTTTCTTATTTTTTATTTTGAGAGACAGAATTTCACTAAGTTTCCCAGGCTGGGTTTGAACTTGCAATCCTCCTAACTCAGCTTCCCAGAAAGCTAGAATTACAGGTAGGTACCACCATACCCAGGAAGAAGCATTTAGGCAGCAAAAGTAAATACTTGGATTTGTTGACGTCACAACATTGCATCCATTTTGACAGACTATTTGGTACAAGCAGACGTGGCTTAAAATGAATCTTTTATACAAACTCTACTTAGCTGAGCAACCAGTTTATCTGGGAAACAAATTTGCTATGGGAATACCAGCAGCTCACACAAGCTTACTAGCCTTTATTCCTGATAAAGAAAAATGAATAATGAAATTCAACTCAAATAAGCTTTTGCGAGTAATCATGATATACAAAATAACTTGCTCAGTCATTGTAAGACGGCCATAAAGAAGAGAGGGTCCCCCAAGAAAGCAGTCAATACATCAACAATGCTTTCCATGATCCAGATGAGGCCAGAGTACTACAAAAGAAGCATTCTGCTCTACCTGGCACTGGAACTACAGTCCTTGAGCAAGAGAAGGGGCTGTATTTGCAAAGCAAACCTGAGCAGAGCTCTTTATTGTTAGTAAGGAGAACTTCTGTCTTCCAGGTGGAGGTGTCCCAGCACACAGTCATACCCTTTCACAACAGGCTAAGGAGGAACAATGGTAACTGAGATGCCCAGGGCTACACATGTAAGCAAAGCCATAAGATCGGTAACAAATTACAGTATTAAAGACACAGATTATGTAGTGACTCCCATCAACATGATGTCTTGTCAACTCCTAAGACTTCTTGCATAAGTCAAATTCCAATGAGGAAAGAGATAATCCCAGATCCCAAAAAGCAAATAAACGGCCACATTGTGAGATCATGATTCTGTTTGAGAAAATTTTTAGGACCAGAAGGGGTGGGGAATGTTATTACTTAAGGTCAGAAGCAAGTAAACACAGATCATATCAATGATGAGAGCTTATACTTTATCAGTATGAGGTTTATAATTCATGAAAAGTTCCCAGTATTTTCACCTAATCCTAAATAATGTTTACTGGGCCAGCACTTTAGAATTGGATCGTTGAAGTCAAGGGAAGACAAGTGATTTGTCAAGAGGATACAACTATGCCATCAGGAAAAGCAGAATTCTCAGGTGCTCTGACTCTAAGCAAGCCCCTCTTAAGAGGTATAAAAAGCCATAGTTTGACAAGTCAACACAGAGTGTTTCTTATCTGAGGAATACATTTGGTTCTACTTAATAGACAGCACTGGCATGGCACATGCTGGCTTGAATTGACAGAATCATCCTCAGTCAGCCTCTACCGGTATGATTTTGCCCAATCCTTGCATCTCCCCAGGCCTGAGTTTCCTCATTTGTAGCACCAGCATGTTTTGCTAGAATCAGTGGAGTAAGTGGAGAAAGCAGAACTAGGCTGCTGTTACTACTTCACAAAAGCCGTCACGACACAGGTAATGTCTTGAGAGCCATCATGCTATAAGAGCTAAGAAGGAGAAAAAACAAATAGGTTGCTGTGGGAAAATAGGGGGGAAAGAGCAAGAATTTCACTAGACTGAGAAGAGTGCCAGAGGCTCTGGGGTAGTTGAAATCCAGACCTTGCTCACTGTGTATGATTTGGGAGGTGACTATTGGGAGCAATTCTCTATAATTTGGGGGAAAAATAATTTCACAGTTAAAACTATGATTAGGGGGCCGAAAATTTAGCTCACTGGTTCCAGCACCTGCCTACCAAACATTAAGGTCCTGAGTTTGATCCCTGATAACCACATAGAACAATACCAAGCCTAGTAACTCACACCCACCAGCAATCAGTACCACATACCATAATGCAATGCGGGACATGGTGGCTCACGCCTATAGTCCCACCACTGGGGAGGCAGAGGCAGGAGGATTGCTGAGTTTGAGGCTTGCCTTGGCTACACAGTGAGCCTGAACTACAAAGTGAGACCCTGTCTCAAAAAAAAAAAAAAAAAAAAACTATGAAGAGCCCTAGTTTGCTGCTTATAGGCCAGCAATGGCATGTCCAGACATAACTCTAACTTTGCCTCCTGAGACATGCTGTGATGCTCCCAGGCAGAACTATACCAGTTGAAAACACCCTAGGACCTTCCTCTACACAATTCCTCATTGTTCTAAGATGTACCAAAGCTACTGCACTCTGAGTGACCTGTTAAATTTGTTACTCTTGATATACCAAACATGCCAGCCTGCTGAGTGACCTGTTATATTCCTTACTAAATGTACTTATGTACTAAATAAAAGTGTGGCAAGCTCGGGTCTTTCATCTTTGCTGCCAGAGCAGCATGGACCAGGTCCAAGTTCAGCTTCTTCTCCAAGTCTCATTTCTATCTATGTATCAATTAATATTCACCTTCTGCTATCAGGCTCACAGGAGACTAAAACTTAACTACAGAGATTCTAGTTAGGTCCTCTTCCCCTGTTCCCTATAGGGGACCACACCTTAGAAAGGTTGACTCTGAAGACAAAGGGAAGATGAGAGTCCCCAGGCCTCAGGTCTCATTGCTTAGAGCCCCACCCCTTCAAATGATAAAGAAAGCAAAGGATCCACCAGAACCAAAGGTCCTGCGCAGCAGACACCAGAAACAGGGAGTAACAAGGGTAGACCAATGCCAATCACCAGACCTCTAGTCAGCAGAGGGAGGTAGGGAAGGAACAAAACCTAGGAATGCCTGAGGCCCATATTGCAACTAACGTATCTTACTCATTTATTTCTCTGTAACCAGTTTTTCTTCCAGCCTGAAAACAACCTTCCCTCTTCCATCAAGCCCCAGAAGAAAGCTCCATTGCCTTAAGGGACCGTGTTTTGTGAGGGGAAAAAAAAAGCCAACATATTAGACTTGCTGAGGGAAAAGGAGATTCATATTTCTCTCATCTTCTGAGCACTCAAGGCATTTGCTCTTTTACCAAAATGATAAAACCAGCCTCTTGATGGCAAAGACCACCATTAAAACAATTCACTGTGTCACCTCCAATTCTGAAAGACAACTGAGTTAAGTCGCCTGGGTCTGGTTGTCTTTTGTCTCCTTGAACTACAATCAGTGTTATCCACTGAAATTGTGATGCACTTTTCCTGCTTACCTTACAGGAAAGGAGAATGGGGCGTATAAGGCTGTTTCATTAGGACCACCAAAGAATTTTTATTAGCAACTCCATCACATTTAACTAGCTCCTTTAGTAATATAAAGAAAATCTATGTCAGAGGTTTGTCAGCCTTTGATGGATGTTTTCATTCTTAAAGTGTTATTATTGCTCTCCTTATGTGGCCAAGCTGCAGTGGGGACTTGGAGCTTATTAGACTCCATACTCCATCTGTCGCCATGCCCTGGAGCCAGGATATTGGTGCGATAGCCCAACACCAGTCTTCAGTTACACAGTTCAGCTGGCCAGAAAGGACTGGTGGGTGTTTCCTGGAGGCTTTCTCTACTCAGACTCACAAAATCCTGAGATGTTCATTTTATGCTGGTCTGAAGCATAAAGGATAATTGAGAAGTAATCAGTTCATTTGTAATTTAGCCAGTCATGTTGCCAATACAAATGGGTTTACTTCATTCCTTACCAGTAACCAAAGTAGCTATAAGATTATAGTAAAGAAACATACTACATATTGGCCTTGAACAAATGAGAGAAATATATTTATACAATATACCATTTATTATATATTGTTATTTATATATGTATATTTTGAAAGTGGTATATATTTTTTAAACTTGCAAATGTCCCTCCATAGTATATGGCGTTACACACACACACACACACACACACACACACATACACACTTTATTTAGTCCTGGAGTTCCTCTTACAAAGTGATATTTATCCTTCTTCATATTGAGACTCCAGACTCCTTTTCATTGAAACAACTATGTGGGTCATTGTGACTACACTGACCAGTTAGAGTTCAGTGAAAATGATTTTCTACAATTTTGGAGGTTAGGTTATAAAAAGTGATGTGGCTTCAGCTTGGCACTTCCTTTCTTCTTCATCTTCTTCTGGTCCCTCTTCCTCTTTCTCCCTTTCCTCCCCTTTTCTTCTCCTTCTCCCCCTCTTCTTCCTGTCTCTCTCTCTCTCTCTCTCTCTCTCTCTCTCTCTCTCTCTCTCTCTCTTTCCCCTCCTCCTTCCTTACCCCCTTCCCTCCTTCCCTCTGACCCTGAAAACATGCATCTAAGGAGCTATAAACTGACATGTAGGAAGCCTCTATGACACATGGAGGGATTCAGTAGAGATGGACGGAGATACCCAGAAGCCTCAGCTATTCCAGCCTCCAGCTGTCTCTGTCTCCTCTGCTCAAGCACGTACATGAACCTTCAAATACTCTCACCTTCTCTCTACCCCAACTGATACCACATAGAAGAGATAAGTTGTCCACACCATGCTCTGTCCAGATTGAACACTCAAGAAATCAAAATAAATGATGATTGTTCCATGACACTAAGTATTGGGGGGTGGGTTGATATACAGCCATGACTAAAACAACCTCATCAGCTATACACAGACCACTATCACTACTTTGGCATATTTTATTATCATTTCCATGCAAAGAAAAGCTACTCAGCCAAGCAGTTTTTGTTCCAGAAGAATGATTTTATATGCTATCCATTTGGGATGCAAAAAAATAACATTCAGCAAAAAAAGCAAGTTATCTGGATGGATCAGGCCACAGAAGCCTGTTCACCTGCTAAGCCACCTATGAAGTGGATGGCTCTCAGTATGAGTTTGACAGACTATCTTCATACATACAGAGTAATGTTTCTTCCTTTGCATTAGCTTTTCAAAGATGTGTTTGGCCACAAGAATATTTTCATGTCTGTGTCTCATACAGCCATAATAATTTGACCAGTTTCTTACAGAAAATGTTAAAGAGTTCAATGCAGAACAGGTCACTTGTGGGTTGTTCTTGTGGAGGGAAGTCCCATGGAAAATTTAGAACTTGTGTTATTTGAACAGAAGGTGTGAAAAATGGGTCAACAGAAAGGAGTCTGTGAATTTTCCACTGCCCAGCATAGTTATGTTAACTAAATTAAAAAGTCCCTTAAGATGTTTCTACTCAAAGCATGTTCCATAGACCAGAAATATGATCAATACACAGACTCTCAGACCCACATCTGCTGAATCAGAATCTGAGCTTTCAAAAGAAACTCACATAACTTGTCTGTATGTTACAGTTTGAGAACTACTGCCTTAAAAGATGGCCCTTCCACTCTCAAGAGTCCGTTTTCACAGGGTTGACTCAAGAATGGGCATGTAACTCAGATCTGCCCAATGAAGCAGATGAAGAATTTTGCTAACATAGAAGACAAATCTCCTCTCTTTGGGGATTATTATGCTGAGAAGATGAAAATCATGAATTATGGTCATAAATGCGATTTGGAGGTAGATATTTAAGTATCATTTTTTTTCTCACTCCTGTGGACAGATCTAAAATAAAAATAGAGAAGTCAGAATGATAGAAACTAACACTATCAGCTTTCCTACTGGGTAATGTTTGATTCTCAGGAGCTTCAGTCCTGCATGTGGCCCAGGATTCCATGGGCCTTGAGACAGGGGAGGAGGGATGGTGTGTGCGTGTGCAGGAAGTCATAAACCAGAGGGAATGGGGGACGCCAGAGAAGGAATAACACCAGCGCTGGGGCAGAGCTCTGGGAATCTCCAGGCTGGGGCAGCTCTTCACCCAACCAACACCCTGACCAGTGTCTCTTAGCACATCATCCCCGGTGTCACCAATGTTGGACTCCCCTTCACTTTCCAGAAACAAAGTAGTAAGCAGCTAAGCAACAAAAAGCTGGTCAAATCAACATATTCTCCTTACTATAATATAAAGGAGAAATAAGAAAATGATTCATGATGAACTATACATTTTGACATATAAATTAGCATCATTATAGTAGACAAGGAGTCAGTAACTTTTGCTATTAAGGTCCAGAGAGGTATTTTAGGATTTGTAGTTTGTGCCTTCTCTCTCTCCCTCTCTGTCTCCCTCTCCCTTTCCCTCTTCCTCCCCTCCCCCTCCCCTCCTCCTTCCCTCCCCCTCTCCCTCCCCTCTCCCTCTTCCTCCCCCTCTCCCACTCCAATTCTGTGTGTTTCTCTTTCTCTCCATCTCTCTCCTTTTTAAGCAACTCTTAAAGAGTATAAAAAGCATTCTTAGTTGATGAGATATACAAAACTAGTCACAGGATGGACTTCACAGGCCTTACTTCGCTGATCCTCATCTTAGACTAGACCATATAACAACAGGTCTGGCACTGGCATCTACTTAAAATGACCTTGACAGGGTAGAATAAGGGTCAAGTGAGCATGTTTGTACAGGTGCATGTAACAAACTGCCTTAGCTGTCCCACCAATGCAGCCTCTCCTAGGTGTATTCTATCAGGGACTCAGGACCTCAGGCAGCATTGACTTCAGTGACAAAATTTTAGTAAGAATGGGCCGGAGGGTTAGCTCAGTGGTTCCAGCACCTGCCTCGCAAGTGCAAGGTCCTGAGTTTGATCTCCAGTAACCACATACAATGCTGGGCGTAGAGACTCACGCCCACCAGCAATCAATACCACATACCACAGTGCTGGGCGTGGTGGCTCATGCCTGTAATCCCAGCACTTGGGAGGCAGAGGCAGGAAGACTGCTGAGTTCAAGGCTTGCCTGGGCTACATAGTGAGCTCAGGGCAGCCTGAACTACAAAGCGAGACCCTGTCTCCAAAAAAAAAAAAAAATTTAGTAAGAATGACTAGCTCTTGAATAAGTTTTAGATGGAACAACCTAGTCTCTTCCATGTAACATTACTGTCCTTGCAATCCTGGGTGACTTGGCATATAGTGAGTGATGTCATACAAAAGTGCATCACACCTATGTGGAAAATGGCTTTAATCTCCTGACCAGTGTAAATGGAAATCAGTTGTCTGCATGGATTACTTGAACATCATATAGATATATGATATATCATATATGTCAGGAAGACCCTGGCACATGTGACTGCAGAAGTCTAGCATCTGTTATCCCTGTGCACCAAGGGCAAGCAGTGTTGCCCCTCCAGTTCTCATGCCAACAAAGCCCACCATACATTTTCAGGATGTACTCCTTACCACAGAGCTGAAGCTAAGTAGATAGTCAAAGGCCATAAAATTTTGCACAAATATAATTTTTAAATTTTAAATTTTATAATTTTTAAATTTCTAGAGTTTCACCTAAAACCTTAAAATGGGACTTTCAAGAGAAAGAGCCCTGAGATTTCAATGGTATCAACTTCTCTACCAGTCTACCTCTGCCATGCACATAGAGCCACAGTGTGAGACATTCCACCCTGGACCAGGATTAGGTAAGACTGACTAGAGACTAATCTAGGACTAGAATCACTACTGCCCAGAGTTCAGGCCCAGGGACACTTGCCAATGAACAAAAACATCTGTGCAAGCCAACCATAGGGACACAAGATTTGAAGGATCCACATGCAACATGAAAATGTAAGGCCACTTAAACATTGTTCAGGATTTCAAGACAGCAGCAGCAGAGAATGAAAGCAGTCTCAGGGCTTTTTCTTTCTTTTCTTTTCTTTTTTTTTTTTTTTTTGAGATTACGGTCTCACTTTGTAGTTCAGGCTGGCCCTGAGCTCACTATGTAGCCCAGACTAGCCAAACTCACAGCAATCCTGCCTCTGTCTCCCAAGTGCTGGGATTATAGGCATGAGGCACCACACCTGGCATTGTGGTATGTGGCTACCAGGGATCAAATTTGAGACCTTGCACTTGCAAAGAAGACACTGGAACCACTGAGCTAAATTCCCCAGCCCTACAACCTTTTTTTTTTTTTTTTTTTTTAGACAGGATCTCATTATGTAGCCCAGGCTAACCTGGAACTTGCAGCAACCTCCTGCCTCAGCCTCTCAAGTGCTGGGATTACAGGCATGCACCATGATTCCTGGCCTATTTTTTTCTTTCTTTCTTTCTTTTTTTTTTTTTTTGGTGGTATTGGGAATCGAACTTGGGCCCTTGTTCTTTCAAGGTAGGTACGATACCACTTGAGCTATATCCTGGCCCCAATCTCAGGGTTTTTCTAAGCACTATGCCCATATAGCTGCATAATATGCAACTGGCTCTGCCACATATCAAGCCACACAAAAGGCTCAGCAAGTTTATGCTATTAACAAGTGCTTCTGATCCATTGCTTTGTTTGGGTTTACAACCCAGGCCTTCTCAGGACTCCCGGGTTGAGAGAACTGAGGCTGAGCGCATGCGTATGGCCCCATCTAGGAAAGAAAAGAGCAAGACTTAGAACCAGGTCTTCTCAGCCTTGGGATTCTGCAGCTGCAAAGTCTTTTGGTCCTTTGTTAGTGTGAAAGCCCCAGAAGCAACACATGGAGATTTAAATGAGGAGAGATAGTTGGGGCCTCAGCCGCCTAAACAGATTACCAGGGACGTGAAAAACCTGGCTTTCATTTCAAGAAATCTTTCATCATAAAATGGTATTGACAATTTGCAATGAGATTTAAAATTGTGATTGGGCAGAAAGGGGAGCCTTGGATAATTCTGACTCAAAGCACTGTAGATACTGCTGCGGAAATGTTGAGAAAAGGCCAATACAATGGCCGCACAGCACAATGGAGGAGGCCTGAGGGGTGACGCTACTCCTTAAGAGACTGCTAAATCCCACGGCTATCTGAGTTTAAGGACAGAGCGTGTCCACAACCAAACTGCTGTAAGGAAGATTGGAGAAAACAGTGAGGATTGGGAAGGGTCTGCCCTCTCAGAGTGGAAAACTGCTGAACACATCTTTATGGGAGTCTCCCAGAGACTGAACTATTCAGATATTCATCAGTGTGATGTTGGGGAAACCGTGCCTCTCTCTGTCGCTGACCATCTAAGTCAACTCACCTGAGCTTTCCTAAGGAAATGTGTTACTGTCTGTGCTTGTCAGTGAATCACAGTATTTGCAAAACAATGCAAAGAGAATCGAAAAGTAACACACCCTTTTATGGCGATTCTCACCCCAAAAGCAACAAAGTTTTAAGTTTCCATACTTCAGACTTTTCCTACACACACAAGTACATAGACACTTAGAAAGAAAACAAGAAACAAATTTATTCTGAGATGGAAACAAGTGTGTAAAACAAACAAAGCAAAACCCACAAGTGAGAGAAGGCGGGCTGGGCTGGTAGGAATGGGGTGGGATGAGGAGGAGCAAGAATAGTTACCGAGTTGTCAGCAAAAGCACAGCATGAATTAGAGCTTATAGAACAAAGAGAATAAGATTGAAGCTCGAGAGATATTTCATCATAATCTACATAGACCACTGAGTTTATTTGGTAGTTAAGGAGGTAATGGCTTTCTTTCAAACTCATTTTAAAAGTTCTTTTTTTTAATGGTAGCAATAAATGTTTTTTAGTGCCGGGACTATATTCACTAGAGTGGCCACACGGCCACATTCCACCCTTGCTAAGGATGCTTAATGAGGTGACGCTGGTTTAGCTAAAATATTCTGTGCTGTTTCAACAATTTCATAGTTAAGAGAACTAACTCTTAAGGTATGAAGACAATGTGGGGAAAGAAAGAGGTATTTTACTCTGTGTGTGAGATACCCCAGGGTTTTCCTTTAAGTATGATGCTGTTTCTTCCTCATGAGGTACTAAGTGGCATGGAACTTTAACTGGGGCATAAAAACAAATTAACAGAAGTAATGTATGAAATAAGCTTTTGCCAAAATCCAATTATAGTATCAAGTTTTTGTAAAAAGTTGATGGATGGAGTTTAACATCAAATAGCAGGGAGTTGAGGAACTACTGCAGTATCTCAGCCATCTATCAACTCTAAAATTTAAGACCAACCCCTAAGATAATAAGGAATTTGTGTGCCATCTGTCCAGTTTGAGAAGGCCAAGCTGCTTCTCAGGGACTGCAAAGCCACTTTCAGGCTTTGCCTTACTATTAACCGGTGAGCATATGAAGAAACACCATTTGCATATGTGTCTTTTCATCAGTGCCTACACCGTTGAGGCAAGCAGTACTTTTAACCCCATTATAATTGTATGGGAAGCAGCTTGTGCTATTTTTCAGTCACCACTGCTCTTGCGAGCACTCAGAAATTTGAATTTCAAAGAAAAATAGAAAAAGAGGTTTCAGGTAAAGAAAATGTCTGAAAGTTTGGTTGAAAAAATGATTTGATTTGTGGCTGATCATACAGACACATTTATAGAAGTAGATTTCAGATTTTATTTACTGAAATGAAATAATAGCAATCTTATTTGAATACAATCAGATAAAAAATAATGCATTGAAGTTGGAGGAAAAAATCAAATTTAAAAATCAAATTGTAACCAAAATTAAACAAATACTGCTAAGATTGAATAAGTAAAAGTACTACAGATTGATGAATAATTGAACAACTCAAAATCAAACCAATGGGACAAATTGCTGCATTAAAAATATACCAGTGATGCAAAGGCATAAATCATGATTTATAACCCATCCCAACTTTGACCTCATAGAAAGGAAGAAAGATCAAAGGTGATGCTTCATTATGTATTTATTGCTTGCCCAAACCATTATTCATTGGTCTTCATTTTGAAAGATATATGTGGAGTTTGTACAAATTCTCAAAGATAGGACCAGTGCAAGGGAAATTTTATGTGCAGAATTTATCATGAAATGTGCAGCTAATAGTACAATATGGCTAATTTGTAATTTGACTGTCTCTCTGCAGATTTATAGCCTTGCAGCTTTACAGCAGGAAGATGCAAGCTGCAATGTATCATGGGAAGATGGCTGACAGCTCAAATATAGTCACTGCAATTCTGAAGAGACCGTATTCTTTAATTTTCTAACGAGGACATCATTAAATGACAACCATTGCTACTACTATTAACACACTTCCATATATGTGCAAGGGGGAAATTTCATTTGGAAGATCACATTATATTTAAGATGAGGTCAGGTATAAAACATTTGAGGTGAGATTGCTTTTTTAATTGGAAATGTTTCAATCAAACTACAGAATCCTTTTTTCTACGCATCTGAGTCTAAGAAGGCAGATAAAACATTTGTTTCTGACTTCAGGATACAGCAAACCATGAAGTAAAAATTGAAACTAGTACTGAACACAAACATAGTTTTTGAATACTAGTTACCTGAAATGGATTTTAAAATCTTTTAACGTTTTTTCTGAGACGGCATACACAGGTGGTAATGTATTTGAGGAGGAAAGAGTAAGGGACAATCAGTCATAAAAATAATGAAATCTTACAACACAGACAGATCAGAGAGGGCACAGAAACTCTGACCCACCCCACATAAAGTCCTCTCCCATGACCAGTGTGGCACAGCACACCCCAAATCCGAGGATATTTCCCTACATCCCTCAAAGCAGCCCCAGCACCACCTCTGGTCATGAGCACCCTCGTCAGGCTGTGTGACAGCTAAATGTGAGCAAAACAGAATTTCCCTCAGTGGTGCTCACCTGAAGAGACACTGATGAGTATTATTTGTTTCAAAACCCCAGTTCAGTTAAAACAGATCTTAACAGGGTTTATTATTTTTAGGGCTTTTCAGGAGTCTAGTAGTTATGTGCTGTGCATCTCTAAAGGGAAATAATCCAATGTAGCCTTTGCCAGGTGGATGCAAACATGAAAGATTTTTATTGGTCTCTTTTTTTCATGGGATGTTGTATAAAACTAAAGTTCTCAGGAAAATACCTTGGCATATGAGAGAATAAAGAAATAACATCCTGGGCCAGAGATTTAGCTCAGTGGCTTGGACACCTGCCTAGCAAATGCAAGGTCCCTGGTTCGATCCCTGGTAACCACATACAACAATACCACAACCAGCAATCAGTACCACATACCACAGTGCCGGGCGTGGTGGCTCACGCCTGTAATCCCAGCACTAGGGAGGCAGAGGTAGGATGATTGCTGAGTTCAAGGCTTGCCTGGGCTACATAGTGAGCTCAGGGCCAGCCTGGACTACAAAGTAAGACCCTGTCTCAAAAAAAAGAAAGAAAGAAAGAAACACCATCCTCCTTTAGACCTAGGATACAGCCGCCCCCCCCCCCCAACTCTGTTTGCTCCCACACATGCCCTGGAGCCTGCAGCTGTCTCAGAGCCTAGATCAACCCAGGTAGGCCCCAGGATGTGGCAGGAGTTATTGAGCCTCTGGAAGGTGGGTGCCACATGGTGGGTGCCAGCCTTGGCTTTGGGTTTAGACACCACCTGAATCAAAAGCAGCTGTGCTGCTTTTTTGGCTATGTGACATTTCTCATTTACTTCTCTCCCTTGAACTACAGTTTGCTCCTCTGTTAACTGGCTTAAGTGAGATGATGCTCACAGACAAGTGTCAATAAACCAGCACCCCTTTCAGCCCCTCCCCAGAGAGACTAGAATAGTAACTAATAAAGAGCCTCCCTCATTGAACACAATGTGGATATCTGTCTTGCTGTGGCTGCCCATCCTTGGACCCACATCCCCTTCTAGCTGGGGAATCGCCCCTGCTGGTCATGTGCAATCTCAGGAAGGAAGTTCTTTCAGAGACTTGCACCTAGTATGGACGGTGAAGTCCATAGCTCCCTTCTTCCACACCATGTCCACGGTATACACAGGGAGAACCAGGTGATTTGAGCTTAGCCATAGGACCCTCTCTGCCAGTGTTCTCAAGAGTTATTAGGCTGGGCAGTCAGGTTGGGTGTCAGCCATAAGAGGTTATGAGGAGCCTCATGCACCCAGAGTGGCCAGGGTTCCTACCTAGGCCCAATCCCGCAACTGCAGCACTCAATTTACTAAACTCAGATTCTTACAGTCAATGAACTTTATAAGCATAAAACCAAGATTATTTTCCAAAATGCACAGATCTGTAGATATGTGTAGAATAATTTGGATCTGGCTCCTGTTGGAATCCAAAGAGAAAGACAAGGACAGAACGATGGTAAACGAAGCATAAACTGAACATGCACCCTGTGTGTGGTCCTCCTTAGGCCATGTCCTTCATGATGTTACCAGAAGTTGGACACCTGGGAAAGCAGCACTTCTCTGCCTTTGAAGAAGGAGGAGCTTAAGCAGGGAACTGGTTTCCCAACAGAGGACAGGGCTGAAGAGCCAACAGGGGACAGCCAGTCAGAGATTAGCCCCAGGAGGAAGTCATTTCTGCCCTGTGGGAGAGACATGAAGGGAAGTAGCAGCATGATCCCAGAGGAGCAGAACCAGGACAGAAGCTAGAACCAGGGGGAAGATAGGCGGCTGCCAGAGAGCCTGCCAGACACAGAACATTAGGAGTGGGAGGGAAAACACCTGGCTTATTGCCACCGTTTGGCCCTCTGCATCAGCTCCACCTTTCCAATGACCCAGGAACCTAAGAAGGCAGCCTGCAGGGGAAACCTGTCCCTTTGAGTATAGTAGTGAAAGAGCAAGGAATGGCTCCCGAGAAATGGGTCTTCACTCAAACTCTCACACGGTCGCCATGTTAGTCACTTTGCGGTTGCTACAACAAATACCTGAGACTATCAACTTATAGAGAAAAGGGTTGGTTTGGCTCACAATTTGGAAGGTTCCAGTCAAAACTGTTTGGCTCTGTTCCTTTGCCAGATTTCTTCTGGTTTGCATGGGTGGCTGGCTTCAGAGCCAGGCAGCACACTGTAGCTGGAGTGTGTGTCACCTTCTCCCCAGACAAGAAAAGACCAGGGAGAGGAAGGAGAAAAAACTAAGCCCTACAGTCCATCTCTAGGGCGCATCTCCAGTGACTCAAAGACCTCTTGCTAGGCCCTGCCTCTTAAAGATTCTGCTGAAGACCAACACTTTAACACATGAGCATTTGAGGGCCATTTAGATCCAAACTGTAGTAGTGACCTCTCTCCTGCTCCTTCTCCTCCAATTAATACCTGCAAAAATCATTTTTCTTCCCCTGTCCTCCTGATGCTCTACGGACATGTTACTCTGAGGTGCCAATGCTCCTGATTACAGTGGGCCCTGTACCTCACACTGAAACCAAATGGAGGGCCCTTGTTCTATTTATTGTTTCTATAGCAGAAAACAAAATCTCAGGGGAGGAGAGAAAGAGCAGTAGCAGGAGAAGGAAGAACGTGGAAGGCCTTTTGGTCTCATCCCAGGAGGGAAAGATTTCGGAAAGGCTGTATTTGTGTGTAATTAGGACATCCACAACCAAATTTAACACGAATTTTGCCTCCAGGGGACTCCTGATGAGATTGTCCTGCAAAGGGACCATCTCCTAATGGGATTAACAGATCAAGGTCCTCTCTTGATACTCACTGCTGTTAAGCAGCATTTTAGAAGAAAACACAAAGCGGGGGTGGGAGAGGACACAGCTGGTCAAAAAAAAAAAAAAAAACTGGAATCACTGGGGAATCAGGGTGGTAGTATTTCTGCCTCTACAGCAAGGGTGTGGGCTGGCGAGTGTCAGCACCCAGAGAAAAGGATCTGAAGAAAGAGATCCAATCTGGATCTACACTGTTCGCCTTTTCTTATCAGCATTGCCACAGGACATTCTGTCCACAGTGACACCACGGCTGTGGTCCTCGGGGAGCAGGACTGAGTGAAAACCAAGACAAGATCCCCACCCCAACCCATCAGCACGGCCCTGTGCCTGTGGTCTGGGACAGCAGGCTCCTGCCTGCCCAGTGAGGCCGTGTCCAGCAGCAGGCTGCATTTCCAAAGAAGCCCAGCCCCACCCCCGACCACCTCAGAAACCCTTGCAGGTGGCAAGAGAAGAGTGCAATGGATTAAACACAGCTCAAAACCTGACGCGGAAGCAGTTCCTCTCAGCAGGGACCTGCCCAGAACCCAGCGGGAGATGGGACTGCCTCCAAGTACAGACAACAAAAAGCAACAATAAAACCACATCACACAGTCAGCATTCAAATTCTGTGACTTTGGCATCCGAAGAGTCAACCAGCGGTGGATTCAAAAAGTTCAAAAATTTGAAGACATTTCCAAAATGCAAAACTCGGATTTACGCAAGTATCATGAAGAACACACGCAAAGGAAAGGGCATGCAGACCCATCTGGCTGTAGCCGCTGCCGCGTCACACACGCCCGCCTCCCTGACACTCCTTGTTGACACAGTTCACCTCAAATCTCACGCATGTGCTGAGTAGTCAGCTGTACTACAGTTGCATTTTACTAAACACATACAGGCTTTTCTCTCATCATTATCCCCTAAGCTGTGGGGTAGAAGAGCCAGTTGCATGGTGTTCACACTGTACTACGTATAATAAATAATCTGAAGATGATTTAAAGTATGCAGGAAGATGTATGCAGGCTACATGCAAATACTATATGATATTTCACATAAGGGACTTGGTCATCTTTAGACTTTAGTATCCGCAGGGATCCTAGAAACTCTCTCATGGATACTGAGAGACAATTATAGATGCTCTCTTTTTTATTATTATTATCACTATGCAATGATAGTGCTAAAGGATGTCAGAAAGAAAAATAATTCCTCCCTTAAAAAGCAAAAACAATTGTCACTGGTCTAAATTCTGAACAATCACTAAGGTTACTCTGCTGAGTTTTGATAGTATAAATAAGTTTAAGTAACATCGTCTTCCCGCTTATCCTTTAATAAACATCTCATTCTATGTGAAAATAAATCCTGAGAATTCATTACATTGTCCCTGAACACCCAGGGTCCTTACAGCTCTGGCTACGGTTTTGATTTCTTCCCCCTCTGCTACCACATATTTCTGCTAAGCACTTTTGAACAAGAGGAGCATCAAAGTAAATAAAAACAACACAGTGATTATAAAGACTAGCAAAGAAAATTTGAGTTAATTCAATTTTTTCATCCAGTGCAACCACTTGGAGTGTTTATGTTTAAACTTTTTCATCTGAGAACACCTTTGAAATCCACTATGGCCTATTTTGAATAAATAAACCATAGGCAGTACTGTGATTTCAGTAATTTGTTGGGAAATAAGATTTTTTATTGGTTACTATTAAATTTAGCTTTCTGCTTAACACTTTTCCCAACTGTGTCTGTTGCTCTGTGTGAAATACATATCTTAAAGTTAAAATTAATAAAATATTCTTCAACCAAACAAGAGCAAAGATAGAATGACAGAACTCATTGTACCAGCTACTGAGTCATATATGTAAAGATCAACTATGTTGAAGTAATTGACAAATCTGCAAGTGCTTTGAAAAGAAAAACTGTGCTTATTCCTGTGAAAGAATACCCATATAAAGATTCTGCCCCCTCATTTGTTTGTTTGTTTGTTTGTTCTTTTGTTTATTGAGATTGGCTCTTGTTTTGTAGTTCAGCCTGGCCCTGAGCTCACTATGTAGCTCAGGCAAGCCTCAAACTCAGCAATCCTCCTGTCTCTGCCTCCCGAGTGCTGGGATTACAGGAGTGAACCACCACACCCGGCACTGTGGTATGTGGCACTGATTGCTGGTGGGGGTGAGTCACTGCACCTGGTATTGTTGCATGTGGTTACAGAAGGATCAAACTCCCAACCTTCTGCTTGCTAGGCAGATGCTGGAACTACTGCGCTAAATCCCTGGCCCTGCCTCCCTTTTCAAAAATCACATCAATACAAAGTTTCACTCTATTACTTTTCATGTCAGTACACTACTTATTTTTTATTTGTTGATACCATGCTTGCATATAAAACAAAAAAATTTTAACTGTTTGCATGCCTTTTATATTTCTGTTATTTCCTTCATTTCATAATTGTTAGTGAAAATAATTTGGGAAGTGTTGAATTCAGTGAGTGGCTACTCTGGATAAGTTTTTATTTTGTTTTGTTTTGGTGGTACCAGGGATCAAACTCACAACCTTGCATTTGAGAGGCAGGTGCGGTACCGCTGAGCTAAATCCCTGAGTAAGGCTTTTTTGAAGAGGAAAACACTTGTTTGTTCCTGTCCAATTCTGGCCTCCAAACATCTTGGCTGAGAGCTGGGCTTCTCAGTTTTTCCCTTTCAAATAATTTCCTCCTAATATGTCTATCAACAGATGAATGGGTTTTGTTTTGGGGAGGGTTCTTTTGTTTTATATTCTGAGACAGGGTCTTACTTTGTAGCTCAGGCTGGCCTTTAGCTCATTCTGTAGGTCAGGTAAGCCTTGAACTCAAGCAATCCTCCTGCCTCTGTCTCCGGAGTGCTGGGACTACAGACGAGAGACCCCTCGCCAAGCATGAATGGGTTTTTAAATGTGGCATTTATATATAGTGGAGTACTCTTCTGCCATAAGAAGGATAAACTCGAGTCATTTATAGGAAAAGGGATGGGCTGTGGAACTCTAATGTAAAATAAAGTAAATCAGACTTAACACATGGCCTTTCATATCACATGTTCTCTCACGCGCGCTTTTTTTTTTTTTTTGAGACAGGGTCTCCCTGTATAGTTCAGGGTGACCCTGAGCTCACTATGTAGCCCAGGCAAGCCTTGAACTCAGCAATCCTCCTGCCTCTGCCTCCTGAATGCTAGGATTCCAGGCTTGAGCCACTAAGCCCAGCCACATTTTCTCTGATAATGAGAGCCTCCATATACAAATAAAGTATAAAATATAAGACACTCAATAGAAAAAAATAGAAAATGTTATTATAATACACATGGACAATGTACCTACAAGCATACCTTGATTTACTGTAACTGTCTTATGAGTTTATGTTTTTTGGCTTATTAGTCTGGCTGTTGATCTGTATTTATGATAATTAACTTGATAATGACTTAAAAATAAACAAGGGGCTGGAGATTTACCTTAGTGGTTCTGGTGCCTGCCTCGCAAGCATAATGTCAAGAGTTTGATTCCCAGTCTCCAAGAAAAAATAAAAAATAAATGAATCTGATGCTGGAGAGAAAATTTTAAGGGGGTAAAGGGGAAGGGGGAAAAGAAGAATCGTGTTTTGTATATGTACCAATTTCTCACAGTGAAAGTAATCATTATGTAAACACACATTGACAACAATAAAACATTTTGTAAAATACTATCAAAAAATTTTACTAAATTCAGACAGACCAGGCAGGAACTGAGGGTCACTCACTGCCGCTTACACTGGGTTCTATGGAAGCTGCAAACTCCCTTCCATAAGGACTCCCCACATGCCACGCTGGCCCCCCTTCCCTCTGCCTAAGGACTGGTTTGTCCTCTTTGCTGATGAGAAATGCAGCAGAGCTCACATGACTGGCTCCATTCCATTACCAGTCTCTTTCCAGGCAAAGGTGTTTCCATAACCTCCACTGTCCTGTCTGAGTCAGGACTAACTCAGACAACAGTTCCGTCACCTTTCTGGGGTTGTAATAAGACTCCCTTCCTTGTTTGAGAGCCCAAGGGCTTTGTTCAAGATGTCACCTTGGAGCCTACGGCATCACTCCACACAGAGCCTTTAGGTGACCCAAAAGCCTGGAATGGCCTCACCCTCAGAGACCTGGTGGGAATGACCTTGGCAGTAACTCTACCAGACCTTGATCCTCTTGAGATTCCATGGGATTTTTTTTGTCTTTTCTCTAGATCTCCTGGCAGAATGAATCAATTCTGTTGGATGGACTCGCCCAGCTGGCAAACACGTCAATACCATTCTATAAATTTCCTTCAACTATTGAGAGATGTTAATTTACTGACTTTCAGCTTTCCCAGAGTTAAGCAAATCTCTCAACTCCTTAGGCCTCAGTCTCCCCCACCACATGGCAGCCCCACCACTGGCCACAAAAAGGAGTACAGGATTAAGTGAGTGAATGGATTTCAAGCTCTCATCCCAGGACTTTATTTCAAGTGTTCAATAACTGATGGCCACATGATGATGTTTTATTTAAACAAAAACCAACCACCTCCAAAGGAAGACTATATACGATAAAGATTTGTCATGTGACAAAGAATGTTAAATAAATATCCCTTAACTAAAAAATATATGTGGTGGCTACTGGCTTAGTAGATGTCAAATTACACCAGTCACAACAGAAAGAAAAAACTCCATATCTGGTGTGTTGTGTGCACATTGATTGATCTGAAGCCCATGGGAAGGTATGTGTTTTCATCAGGCCAGCTGAGCAGTGAAGTGAAGAAACAAGAGAGAGAGGATGAGGAAGAGCAAAGAGAAGGAAGGAAGAGTGGGAAGCCCAGGGGTGAGAGGAAAATGGGGAGGATAAGGGAAAGAGGCAAGAGAGATACTGCCTTTGCTAGTCCCAAACCAGGTCTCATAAAACTTCCAAGATGAGGAGGAAAGAGAACCAGGTCAGAAAGGAGCCAGCAACAGAATTTCTATGAGGCCTTGGGGGCATCCCTAAGAGCCCTGCAGGACTTTTTCAAAAAGCAGGACACAGCCTTTCAGATCAGAAGTTGTCTACACTTTCTAACTGTAAATTCTAAACTCTTTTAACAAAAACCTAGGTTTGGAGATTAAGTCAGTAGTGTTAAAATATTAACTCAGGCAGAAAAACAGTTATTTCAGGACAATAGAACTGAAGGATTTTCATTTCCTTCTGTCTTTTTTGATCTTTTAAGAATTTGGCTAAGATCAAGTGAAGAATTGGAAATGTATTATTTTAAATCAAAAGTTAAAACTTCAAATTTTGACTTGATAAAAACCTAGGAATTAGTATGACCTCAGTGGAATTAGAGATAGTAGACTCATATTTTTGGTGGCAACAAAATGAAACAGTTCTGTAGATTGTGAGATTAAAATAGAAGAAGACATTCTGGCTTTGTAATCAGTTCCTCTGAAAATAAATTAGGCATTATACAACACTGAGATGCTAAATGAGGGTAGTGCAAAAGATATAGGCCAAAGGAAATGTTTTATGCTACTAGAAAGAAATGCTAAATCTCAATTACAGTGGAGATGATTAACCAAATAGCATTACAAAGACAGGTCCAACATCTTGTTAGCAGAAGCCTGTAAAGTATATTCTTGCCATAAGGGGCCCAATCTTTCTTCAGATCTGACTCTAAGCCCCTGCCTTAATTCAAGCCAGAGCTTTGAAAAAGTAGACCCAGACTTACATGTTCAATGTAAAGTTATCTTTGACAAATACTTGCCGTTCATTTTTTAAGATGGTCTCTGGGGTGCCCTGAACGCCCAGGATGGCCAAGAGAAAAAACACTCAGTGCATATAAGAGGGCCTGAACTTGAAATTTGGACCATATTGATTAGGAGTTAAGTAAAAATTAGATACTTTCCCCCACTATGGCTGCTCAAGAGATAGAACCCAAGCCCTTATGCACACTCAGCAAATGCTCTACTACTGAACTACAGCTCCAGCACATAATTACTTTTATGTAATAAAAAAACAATAAAAAGAATATGAAAATGTACAAGGAAAATGCTTTCCTACAAAAGAAACACAATGCTTTCAAAATCTACTACATACATATGGTATTTATCAATAAAATATCCCAGGACTCTATCCAACCTAACTTGGAGAAAAGCACCCAAATTTGTACCCAGTTCCCCAAGAGGCTATAGGCACATATAATTCAAAGGCATCTGATTAAAACATTCTTCAGAGTAAAATACAGTTATATGTCACTTAAGGAGAGTATTCATTCTGAGAAACATGTCACTAGGTGACGGAGTCATTACACCGTTACACAAATCTAGAGGTAGTATCTGGATGGCACCACCTACAGGTGGCATCTGGATGTGGTCACACATGGTGGCAATAAAGCTACACATGGTGGCACATGTTTATGATCCCAGGACTCTGGGAAAATGAGGCAAGAGTCTAAGTTCAGGCCCAGTCTGGGTATTTTAGTGACTGAGCAAGACCTTGTCTTAAAAATAAGGAAAGGGATAAAGTTGTAGCTTGGTGCAAAAGCCCTGAGTTCAATCCCCAGCATGGCGAGAAAGGGGTGGGGGGGAGAAAAAGAAAATGACACAGTAAACACAAGATATGTGAAGCAGCTGCTGGAGTCACATGGACATTTATTTTATAAGTTGAAGAAATAAGTCCTAAAATGATAATTAAATCATAATATAGTAGATACGTAAGCCACCCTCGGAGAGCATCACTGTCTTTCTCAGGCATCGTGTTCCATACACAACTGTGATCACTGGCCGCAGCTCAGTGGGCTCTTTCTCACCAACACCACCACACACATGAGAACAGCGCACCAACTGTGATGTCCACCCTTGGGCGTGAGTTTCCACTGTGATCTACTGAGCTCAGCCTCAGTGACATGAGCATGGCCCAGCACTGACAGAGACATCATTATGCAGCCAATGACTATGTTTCAATAGTTACTTCAAGATCTGCTAAAATGCTCTTCAACTTCTGTGCCATACTGCAACTGTATCTCTCTGAGATTATTTTTTTACTGGCTTCTGGCTAACCAGGCAAAGTCCACTCTGAATTGACTAAGAGAGACAGTTTCTAAAACCAAGTGAGTTAGTGAAAGCCACACAATGGCTGTGAACATCCTCAGTGCTCCTGGTATCTGGCAGCTGTTGGCTCCAGTCACGCGTTGCTCTCTGGAGGCATTCCTAAATTCAAGGGCCCTTTATGATGAGGAATTAAATATCTCCAGCATACAGAGAGAAATTAATTAGCACCCACCAAATGAGCAACTATTTCATTCTCTGCATGAATTTATATTTTGCTTTTGTCACAGCCTGAAAAACACAGAGCAAAATCTCTGTAAAATTAGTTATGCTCTGCGGTTTCTTGTGGAGCTGTACAGGCTCCCCTTGGGCTGTTATTTGCAGTATTTACAATTTTTTTGTTGTTTTACTGAATTATCAAGTGAAAATCCAATTGTTCCTAATGGTGCTCACTCTGTGTTTCCCATTCTCATATATGAGAAAGGGTTTATTATCCATTTGTAGTAATTAAGACACTGATGTTATATAGATCCATAAAAATCCTTCATTAAGCCAGTAAAGAGCTTTTCATCAAAATCACGGTAGCTAAATATTTATTTAAAAATAAAAACCAACTTAAAACAAGGCACACTCTCCACTACCACCAAAACCAAAAAATGCTTGGAGACAATTCTGAAAGTGGTAGCAACTGTCCTGAGCAATGTCAAAGCAAGAAAGTATATTTTCTTACAGAGTAGGAAGCAGTCTGAACTGGCAATCCATCATGGTTGGCTATAAAGAAATGAAGTAATTAACCAGAAGGAAATAATTCAGCAAGATGCTAACAGTTTAATAACATTGAAGTATTTGCATTAAGCATTATTGTTTTTAAATGGTTTCATAATTGTTTTAGATTTGTAAAAGGTGCTAATACATGAACAAAATAAAGAGCAATACAAATTTTGTGATTGATATGATCAGTCAGATGTGTTATTAGATACAGGAATGAGGTTTGCATTGTCCACGGGGAATTTAGAATACAGCCTTCGGCAAAACAGGTCTGTACAGTGCAAGCTCCACAGCTTTGAAAAGCTCACACACTCCACCAGCCAGGGGAAAAAGAAGGAAACTCAACAAATCTCTTTCATGAAAAGAAAAACCTCATGTTGCTATCTGCCTTCCTGTCAAGAGGGGAGTCTGTCTATAGAGCCATAGCTGATAAAGCAAAACATGTTGATTGGAATATGTGAAAACATCCCTCTGAGTACTACTTGGAGACAGAGATTTTATTAGAAAGCCTTTCTTTATCTGTGATGTATTTTTTTAAAAGCTGTATTTGTTTGTTATCAAAGCTAGTGCACAGTAGACGCTTTCTGCATTTCTATCAACCGTGAGAAAGAACTAAGACTGTTTTGATTTTTCATCAGATATCAGTCTTTCTCTCTAGGACTTTCAGGGTAAACTCTCAGAACCAAGAGTTCACTACAAAGATTTCAATTAAATACCTTGTCTGCATTTCTTTTAAGCCTTTAACACTATCTGGAGAACTGACCATTGCCATACGCCCTTCGTGACTACATTTATGAACATATTGGCACCAATTAACATAGCTTCAGTTGGCACAGATGAATGGGAACAATATTAATGGTCAGCTATGTTTAAAAATTATGTGGGTGCCCCCCAAAAACCCTGCTGTGTTCTCCAGAAACAAATGTTTCCTGGTAAACTGTAGAGAGGGATTATAACAAGAGAGCTCCTAGTTTATGGAGTACAAAAACATGCACCAAACTAGAAACCAACCAGCCCCAAAGCAGGAAAAACCTACAAGCACTGTGGACACCATTTAATTTCACCAAAATAACTTATCTATAACTTTTAATTTGCATTATTGCTTTACTTTTTTTTTCCAACACAAGGGATCAAACTCAGGACCCTGTACTCACTAGACAGGTACAGAACCACTGAGCTATATCCATGGCCCAAATTACATTATAGCTTTGATTTTAGTGGTTTTATTTTTATGTGGTATATAAATTTGTTTGAATTTGTGGTTGTATAGTACATGCAAGTGTTATGACCCGCTGGATAAATGTCTGCAATGGGGGATTGTTTAGCAGCAGCCCTGACTTCTACTCATGAGATACCAGTAACATACATCCCAACCCACCAAACAACAATGTCTCTAGACATTGCCAGCTATGCCCTGGAGAACAAAATAGTCCCTAATTTCAAACCACCAACCTGGAATATTGGTCAGAAACCAAGGAAAAAGTGGGTGAAACACTCAGATCTTGAAATTCAAGGAGAGTTTAATATGGAGATTATTTACAAAAGTGAGTGGAGGATGTAAGGAAAAACTATTATCAAAGGCCTAAAGGGGGAAAACAAGAGAGAATTATGTTGGGAGATACCAAAAGGAGAAAAAGGGGGAAAAAAGATACCAAAAGGGGAAAGAAGGAGGGAGGGTAAGATTAAAAAAGAGGAGGCAGATGGAGAGAAGAGTGCAAATGCTATAGAAAGGACTCCCTTTAAGTAAAGATGCAGTAGAAATTAATACTCTGAGTTCACCCCTTACGCAAATTAAGGGCTAACAAACCAGATGCCAAAGGCCCAGGGAACCCATGGATGGGGTTCCAAAGAAGCTGGCCTCCACACCAAGGTGGAAGGAAGAAATACAGTAGAAGTCAGAAGGAGGAGTCAAAAAGATCAACCACTACATGTTCTCTTGAGAAAGAAAGAAAACCACCTCTCCATATGTAATTAGACAACTATGGGTTAACTCTGATACTGAGTAACTATGAGTTAACTAAGAAACTATGTTCTTTGTGGAATACACCTGAGTAACCATGACAACTTTTGTAATTTGTCACCAAGGAAGTATCACAGACTCAGAAAGTCCTGCCAGAACTCTTTGCTCCCCTACCACTGTTCCGCTTTGTGTAAATCCTGCTTGCTGTGTTTCCTGGGAAATTCCAATGCAATTAAGCCCCATACATGTAAAAAGAGGTACATAAAGAAGAGCAAACTTCTATCCTGGGCTCTCGAGACTGACAAGAGTCACTCGCTGAGTTGATGACATTAAAGCCAATTTGATCCTGTTTCATCCGCCAGGGTGTTCTGGTTTCTCACCTTTTCTCCTATTTCATCCTCATTGTGAGGATGTCAGAAACATAACAATTTTCACTGAGACCAGCCTGGGCTACATAGTCAGTTAAAGGTCAACGAGCTACACAGTGAGACTTTAAACAAAAAGGAATTTTCCAACAACCTACAATGCTAGCTGGCTTTGCTCTCAAAAGGCCACTCACTTCTCTGTACTGTAGAAAAGGTTTAAAAATTGTATTCAAGAACTTTTCCACTGGTTGGGACCAACATACCTCCCATCTGTTCTGGCCAATTACTGCTGGGCCTATGGGCCGGACATTCACAGGTTCAGCTCACACTGTGGTCAGAGCTCCATAGGAGTGCTGAGTGGCCAAAGAAAAGGCAGGCCAAAGAAGAAGACACACTAGATGTAAACGCCTATCTTTATAGGAAAAAAACTACAAGTACATGGATAAAATGGGGCATTCTGAGGCATTGCCAGCTTGAGAACAGTAAGGGATAAACTTGGAGACCTGCTGCAGCCACCTTGGCCAGGCTTCTGACTTCATCCCAGCTCTCAGCTTCCAACTACATATGCAAATCCAAGTCCTCAGCATATGAACTCAAGTCCTGTATTTGGAAAGCAAGAGAAATTCTCTTGCCAAGGGACCTAGACCACAATCATCTCTATGCACTTTGGGGCAAGAAGACAACATAAGCCACACCCAACATTTCAAAGGAGGTGACAGATATGTCAGTCATGGCTATGCAGCATCATAACAAAAACAAATTTAGAATCTAATTTTTCTACTTTTGTAATCATTTCTTGCAGCAGGTAGGCTCAAAACCTCAGGGACAGCTTGTTTTCTGTCCTGCAGATCTTCAAAAAGAAATATTCAAGAGAATTTCTTGCACTTGTACCCAGCCCCCTTCTCACTGGATCAAACAGTGGGTACCTCTGATAAGCACAGGGCACAAAATGATGAGTGGGCCGAGACTTGCCAGCTTCTTAGAACTCCTGACTCTGCAAAAGTGATGCCTGTAGCCAACCCAATACCCTTAATACTACTCATCCCACCAGGGGAAACCAGTACTTCTACACAACCTAGTCATCCCAGGTAGGTTCCTCATGAGGGCCTCTCAAATTCCATCTAACACAACCCTCAGAGTGCAGATTTCAGATGGGAGTTGGAATGAATTAAAGAGGGCTGAAAAATCATTGTTAACACTCCTCCTTTTGGAGGTCTAATTCCTCTCTCTGAAACTGGATCTGGTTGTATTCCAGGGCTTCCCAGAGAAATAGAGAAGAGAGAGGAATAAGGAAAAGGAAGAAGAGAAAGTTCAGGAATTGGCTCAGACAATTTGACCCTGACAGATCCAAGGTCTTCAGGGTAGAACAGGAGGCTGGAGACTCCAGGATGGGTTTTGCTGCAGTTTGAATCTGAAAGCAACTTTCTGGAAGAATGTCCTCTTCTACAGGAAAAGGTAGTCTGTTTTAATCAGAGCCTGATTTAAAAGTTAATCTCTTCTAACACATGCCTTTTAGAAACACCTAAAGTAATACTTGACCAAATACCTAGGTGCTGTGACCCAGTCAAGTTGACATATAAAATGCAACATCACAGCCAAAATTGATGGTCAGGTATACGATGGTGCATGATTTCCAAGGCTAAGTATAAGAAAACTTAGAGTTTCTGCACAGGTTTCCTAGGGTGCTCTTTTGGAAGTCTGGCTACACTGAGAGTTTCTGCTCTGAAGAGCCCAAGTAACCACATGGGAAAGCCACCAGATAAAAAGAGGTTAGCTCATCCCTACCTTCCCAAGCCACCCAGCCCAGGCACCAGACACACAAAGACAGAAATCACCCTGTGTGTCCAGCTGTGATGAGGTCTCAGATGCCTCCAGCCCTAGGTAAGATTCCAAATGACATTTGCATAATTGAGCCACTCCACTCAGAACCATGGAAGATACTCACACTCTAAATTTAAACTCTAAAGTAGTTTGTCCCTCAGCAACAAACAAAAACACTAAGCATACTTGAAATGTTAACCAGTGGCTGCTAAGGTGGCATTAAATTTAACTTCACACACACATACACTGTTCTCAGTGACCTATTTTAAGAACATTTCAGCCAGTACAAATCCCCACCACCACTACATTCCCTATTTCTGAATCAGACCCCATTTGACTTTCTGTTCACAACAGGGTGAGGATGTGGGAGGGTGTAAAGAGGTTTATCCGGGACCCGAGTCACAAACTGAAACTTGACCATCTTCTTCGAGGGTACACAGAAGTATGTGCTGGGCTCTGCCAGTGAAATACAGCTGTGTTCATAGTATGTCAAATACAACTCATAGCGTGTCAAACAACCATGGTTCAGCCACAGAAGGAAGTCTCCTTATCCCCACAGGTTCAACACTATTGAACAGAGATATTCAGGAGCCACAGAGAAACGCTGCTCCCTTTGTGCTGGGTGCTCAGCACCCTGGCGACCCAAAGAGGCACCCACGAGAGCTGGGAAGACAGGATGTCACACACAACACCGTTATCTGATAATTGACTTCTCTCGTGTGGAGTTGGGTTATCTGTACCTGGCTCTTCATTTCATCAGGAGGAACTGTCCCCAAGAAGAAGCTTCAGCCTCATGCAAATTGGCCTCTTAGGGCACCTGTTCCATCCACACAGACATGTCCAGACTTTCTGAATTCCTCTTAGACACAATCTAGAAGGCCTGATCCTTATAAATGAAGTGGAGAGGAACACTGACAATCTAACAGATTAATCAGTGTCACAGAATGACCCTGGAGTCAGAATTTAAATTTGCTTTTTTGGCAAGAAGCTGACAGCTGCTTCTCTGTAGGGCCAGTTAGCAACTCAAATGGCTCCAGGCAGGGGTGATAGTCAAAATATTTAACAAGTAGTGCCACCTGGGCACCACTGGGCACAGAGCAAGCTCCATCAGCCACAGATACCAGGTTGCTTGCCTAGACAGGCAGCAGGCAGGGGCTGTGAAGAGAAGAGTGGGGGCCCCTGTGAAGGGGAGCTGCTATCTAGCTCCAGGCAACAGTGGACATGAGACTGTAAGTCTATTTACTGTACCATAAATACAGATTTTTTTTTCCTCCAGAGAGGCTGTAATGAGACTCCTTTGCAAGATTTGCTGATTGAAGTGTCAGCAATTAAATTTTCTGACATGCACTCAATAATATTTGCAGACTGCTAATATGTATATGTCCTCCCAAAATTTGTACATTGGAAGTGTCACCCCAAGGTGACAATGTTAAGTCACAGGGGAGAGCCCTCATGAGAAGTATTGGGGCCTCTATCAAAGAGACCTGAAAAAAGACTCTTCGCCCCCTTCTACCTTGTGAACACACAGCAAGAAGTCAGTCATCTACATCCCAGACCAGGCTACCACCCTCATCTCAGATACATGAGAAATAAATTCCTAATGCTTCTAAGCCACTCACTCCACGGCACTGCACTACAGCAACCAGTGTGGTGAAGACACAGGCATGAGCAAATAAAGACATAAGCACCTAAGACGTTCATCCTGCAGTTCTTGACTATTGCTCCAAAGACTGACTCAAAAGTCCCTGAAATCAAACTGTCATTGCTCAGCAAAGGACCATCCTTCTGAGTAGGCTGTAGTGGTCCATGCTTGAAGGGTGAGTATACTGATTCATGCCATTGTTAGCAAAAAGTTGTAGAAACTTCCAGAAGAAAATACTGGAAGTCTCAACTTCCTCAAAAAGCCAAATGTGGCATGGCCTTGGTGAGCTCACCTAGCCAAATCCTCCAAAGGAAGCTTCAGAAAGGTGGGGATCAGAGCTCGCATCTTATGCTTTAACAAGAGGTGGCTGGGCTTCCTGGTAGGTGTTTGTGTGTTAGGAAAGCAAAGCCAGCCACAGGATGGTGGCCTAGAATAGGAACATCACAGCCCAGGCAGGGCCCGGCCTAGCAAGAGGATGACTGCAGTAGAGGACGAACAGCACCCACTGACCTGTGAGGCTGTCACCTTCCACTGTGGCACCTCCAGCCTCCAGAAGCAACAACTGTGTGGCTTATCACCTCCCCTTCTCTCCCAGCTTGTGTTTCAAGCTACTCTTTCAGACTAGGGAAACTCAGATGTGGGGCTGTCTTCATGGGCCCACAGTGTGTGCACCCACTTCATTTAAAGCTCATTTTTAAATTCTTAACTTTCGAATGAGAGTTCTTAAATTTGTACTTTGTGCTGAGCCCCGCAAATAACATAGCTAGTCCTGCTCCCAGGGGATCTTGAACAGCTGCCAAAGGACAATACTGAAATGAGGGTCATAAGAAGTAGGTACCACCAGCCTTTATTATCCATGGTAACCATGTGTTTACCACAACACTGAATTAGCAAATACAGGACCACTGTCCCTAGAAGAAGTACAAGTTAAGTTCCTGCAAGCTTCTGGTCATACTGCCATTCCAGCAATACATAAACTCACTTCATATGTTTTCTGGTGTAAGGACACTGTTTGCTACATACTGTAGGTTCATCAACATGGGACTCAGGCACCAGCACTGTAACTCATATTTGACAGAAGCTTCTCTCACACACATATTTTCCCAGGAGGGCATGTCACAGCTTTCTGCTCATGAGGACACTGAGCACCTCTTTCAACACTCCCATGACAAGAGGGCCACTGTAAACAGCAAAGCAAAAAAAACACGAAGCACGGAGTGAGAATAGTATGGCTTTCTGTCACCTGTGAAGAGGAAACAGGTTCAGAGTACTTGATCTGGAATGAGAAGACAGAGGGTCCCCTCCCTCCCCCACAGCTGGGAACTTTCACACTGGACACTGAGCATGCGCACAGGGACAAGGAGAGAGCCTTGAGTACTGCCCACGGAGGCCCAGCTAAACATTTGCCACACACCATCCACAAATATACAAATAGACAAGATTGCCCCACATCATTTTTTTTTCAGTACATTACTAAGAGTCCAGATACTTAGTAGGAAAAGTAAACCACATGAATCCTGTTAAAACCCCAAACAGGCAAAGCTCTTCAAATACTAATAATGATGCCAACTACTTATTTAACACACTCAATGTTGCTGGAATTGTTTTAAATACATTATACGAAGTAGCTCATGAGAACATCACAAAAGAGAGGTGGTAGAACAAGGTCCATGATTCACCAGCTTTAATTCAAGGCCAATCTGTTGCTCTCATTAAAAAGTAAAAAAAAAAAACCCACAGTCAGGAGTGGGTAGCTAGTGTCATATGAGAAGGGCCACATTCCAGAGGCAGAGGCAGCCACACAGCTCCTCTCTGCAGTCCCACCAGTGCTCAAGGTTGGGCTAATGAGCATGATGAAGGTCAGCAAGGAGCTCTTAATGGTGAAATTAATGGCTCGCTAAGTGACAGGCAAGAAGGATTCCTGTGAGACATGGTTAAAGTAGACCAGCTCAGATACACTTGGTAGGGCCTTCCCTATTCCACAAGGTGGAAAGATCCCAGGAGGCCTGTGACCTGCCCAGCCCACAGGCAAGGTAGCCCCACATAGTCCCTAAATGGGTCCTTATCTGTTTGGTGGCACAGAGCCTTTCTTGTTGCCTGACATTAACCACAGCAGGGCTTAGAGCAGCCTTAAAAATGACAGAGCACTGACAGCATCTCACAGGCAGGAAAGGCGTTTGTATGCACTGCTTGCTGTGGGCTTGGGTCATGTGATTAGCAAATGTCTGAATGTGAGCCAGGTACAGGGGACTCTCTCTGAGCCCCTGGTGTCATACAGGGACACCTAAGGGAGACATTGTGGAGAAGTCGCTAGTGTTGCTCCCTCCGGCTTCTTCAGTGGGTCTCCGAAGAGGACATGGGGTCCCCAAGTCAGAGAGCTGCCACAAGGCAGAGTCCGCATGTGCCCAGCCAGGCTGGCCGTGCTGTCTGCACTCTAGACATGCTGAGCTGCGTCCCACCTAGAGGTAACACGCTACTAACTCTGCTCCTGCTTAGATTTGTTTAGCATAAACAAGAAATGTACAGAGGCCTCCAAAACCCATGTATTTGCAGGAAAGAGAGAAAAAAAAGAGTCTTACATTAAAAAGACAGTGACAGTGAACAAGCCTCTACTAACAAGAACTTTAAACCCACAACCTCCAGGCTTCCATCTACGCCCAATCCTAATACATTCTAAATGAGGTGATTCCTTGATTTTCTAAGTACTTCCCAAACCCTCTAAATATCCACATCACCTGGAAAACGTGGTTATAATATTAGTAAAATATGGAGAAATGGCCTCTTTGGAATTGATGCATTATAGTCTTTTTTGTCACTGTCCTTTCAAAACACAGGAGAAAATCCCACATCCTCAAGTGTAGACTGTGAACTCCCAGTTCTCCCTGTAAAGCCTTGACCTTTCTACCATACAGAAATGAAAGGCACAGGCACCTACCAATGAATGTGCTTTTAAAAATTAATACTGCAACTGTAAACAAAAGGACAGAGGTTAGAAATGTGATGACAGTTTGATACTAGGTACTGTATGGAGACATGCCGGAACTAAAAGACGAAGTAATGCCATCACATGGACGGTCAGGACAAACGCCATTGCTGAAAGGGAAGACTGGGTGTGTAGTAGAGACAACCAAAACCAAGGGGCTCCCAGGCATCAGGCAATTCTCTAAACTGCATAAGTCTTGCGAGCTGTATTATTGGAAAATTCAGCAGGTATTCACATCGTAAGAAAGATGGGGAGAAGTTCTGCCATATAAAAAGGAGGCACTGTGCAGATAACCACACAGGTTTTTCTCCCACATATACCCTCCGCAGGACCCTTGAAACCTATCCAGGATTCAGAGCAATTCACTATGACATGAGTGTTCTGTCCACAGCAGGACATCACATATTCATGGTTTCCACCCACCTCGGGCCCTGAGAGGCTGCCAATTATTGTAAAGCCCCTATCATTTCCAGAGCACCGGCTAGGGGGCATTGCTAGTTGTGGAGAATGTCTGCCATAGAGTACCACCCCTAAGCTTTGCATATCCCTGGTCTATGAGGTCCCAGGAAACACTTGCTACTCAAGAGGAAACTGCTCCCTTGGTGGCCTCAGGGAAAAAAAAAAAAAAAAAAAAAAGAAATTCCTTCTCTTCTCCCACGCCTGGGCTCCTGGTGAGGTCAGGAAGGCCTGAAGCATACTGGGGATCAGTGACATTACGTCCGAACTTAGTTCAACAAGTGGCTGTGACCACGTGACCGTAGGAGAAGTGCCCTCCCTGATCTGTGGCAAGGCAAAGTCAAAGCTGATTTTTGTTGGAATTTCTCTAAACTCAGAGAACTGTGGCTGAGTCCTCCATCATTAATGAGAAAATAAAGATATCAAGACTGACCACTGGACACCAGGGGAACAGCACGGCTTGCTAAGTGGAAAGCCTCCCGTTTGACTGCCAATGTCTACGATCTCAGGGTCTCTGTCATTCCATCACATCAAGGTTCAGTGGAGCAGAGGGGGTGAAGGCCTTGCAGGAGGGCAGTCATGGAGGGGAGTGGAGAGACCAGGTATGAGCTTCCGTCACGAGAAGTACGGCCAAGACGATGAGGGTGCACAAAGACTAGCACAATGCTTGCGGGAGTCCCAACATGAATCATGGCTCCAGAGGAAGCCTGGAGACCACCACAATGATGAAGAATTGGGGCAAAGCCACCAGCTCAGCAGGAAGGAAAGGTGTGTTTTTATCATGATTCAGCAGCAGGGTGGACAATTAAAATGAGATTGGAAAGGAAGGCAGGAAGAGAACAAAGTCTCTGGGTGGGGGCTGTCATTGAAGGGTCCCTAAAGAGGGGGCAAGAGAGGAGGCACTGTGAATACCGGAGGAGGCAGAAAAAAAAAAACATACAAGAAGAAAGGCAATGGAAAGGGAAGACAGAGAACTGAATCAAGAGCGTCCAACATCACTAATGGAAGGAAAAAGAAGCTTCCAGGAAAGGGTTAGAAGACAGTGTCAGAAGAGCTCTGGCATCGGTATGCTGTGAAAGCTCGCGTTTCAATGGCAGGTCCGCAATCCTGAGCATCAAGTGCACAGCTGCAACAGAGTGCAAGACCAGGCAGCACGGGAGGCCACTGAAAGATTAAAAAGGACTTTGCTGGAAAGGAATGATTGTGGAGCGTGCCAGCCTCTTGAAGAGGCTCAGCTATACAATATGCAAAGAAAGGAAGGTGTCTGTGAAAGGAAGAGAAAAAAAATGAGAGAAAAAAAAAAACCTAGCACATGAAGAAGCAGGAAGTCAGCAAAGGACGAAAGCCTCAAAAGCCAAGCAGGCTGTGAGTGGGCTCTCTGAGAGCTCCTCCAGGAAAGCAGGTGGCTTTGGGAGCTCATTGCCCCCTCGGTGGCACCTTCCTTACCCAGCGTCCACCGAAACATGGTCCCTGGGCCCCACCCGGCCCTAGTGCCACTCTGACAGCTGAGGGAAACAACCACGAGGCTGGAGGAGTCTGTGCTGCAGCTCAGGGTGTTCTGGGTGGGGAAGCCAGTGGCAGCAAAGGCTCAGGGAGAGAAACTTCATTCTCAATAACAAAACTAGGAGGAACATAATACTTCCAGTATGCAAGAAGTGGAATGTTTGAGGCAACCCAGTTTAAAGAGCCTTAAATGTTCAGGTGTATCAGAGAGGACTATTTTTAGCACTATGCACCACACTGAGACAAGCTGGCAGAGTCACTGTCCAAAAACTTAACCCAGTAGAAGGCTGGCAGCCTTCCCGACTACAGAGACCAGGGGGCTTTGTCCGGACTCCACGGGTGAGGAGAACATTCTCTGCTAGCAGGGGACAACGATGCTGGTGATCCTGAATGTCACACCCACTTGAAAATTAAGAAGAACCTCTAAAGAGAAAAGAAAGATGATTCTGTCAACCCATAGAAAAAATATATTTATATACTATTTCCTGTGACAAGTTTTTGGTCTAATTTACAAGGTTAGTGAGACCTGGCTCTTTACTATTTTAAACTCATTAGGCATACACAGGCACGCACACAAATCCTGGGGTAGTTATTCAGAATTCATTCTCTAGAACCTAAAGAAGCTGAAGAAACTAAGAGATAAAGTTTAAAATAAAGTTAATTGAAAGGAGGAAGAAGTTCTTGGGTTTATTAAAGGAAATACAGCTGAGATTTCCCATTGAATTAAGTTAAAAAAGCTTCTTCCTTTAGGAACTATGTATTGGGAGCCCACTATGTAACTGTGTAGTACATTGTTCCCTAAATATGGCTGCAAACTGTTTCAAAACTTCACCCTTCAAAAGGTCAAACCTAATTCTCCTTTTCTTTTTTTTTTTTTTTTTTTGAGACAGGGTCTCGCTTTGTAGTTCAGGCTGGCCCTGAGCTCACTATGTAGCCCAGGCAAGCCTCGACTCAGCAATTTTCCTGCCTCTGCCTCCTGAGTGCTGAGATTACAGGAGTGAGCCACCACGCCCAGCATTGTGGGGTGTGGCACTGATTGCTGGTAGGCGTGAGCCACCACGCCCAATATCATATCATTGTATGTGGTTACCAGGGTAGATCCAGGGACCTTGCGCTGGCTAGCCAGGCAACGGAACCACTGAGCTAAATCTCTGGCCCCCTAATTCTCCTTTTCTTGAACTTGCACTAGACTTAGTGCATCACCACTCTGTTAGCTTTTCTGTAGCTGTGATAAAATACTTGAGAAAATCAGCTTAAAAGAGAAAAAGATTTGTTTTGGCTCACAATTTAGACATTTCAATCTGTGTTTGGCTAGCTCCTTTGCTGTGTTCTTGTGACAAGCAGAAGGGTATGCTGAAGCAAAATTGTTCACCTCACACTAGCCATGCAGAAAGGAGAGACAGAGAGAAAGAGACAGACAGAGGGGAAGGGAGAGACAAAAAAGAGGAAGAGGAGGGCCGGGCATGGTGGCTCATGCCCGTAATACCAGCATTTGGGAGGCAGAGCAGGAGGACTGCTGAGTTTGACTTGCCTGGGCTCCATAGTGAGCTCAGGACCAGCCTGAACTACAAAGCGAGACCCTGTCAAAAAAAAAAAAAAAAAAACAGAGGAAGAGGAGGAGAAAGGGGAGGCCAGAGATATGCTAGAATGACCAGAGGCAAGCCCCTATAGATCCATTTCCTCCAACAAGGCCCTACCTCCTAGGTTCAACCACTTCCCAATAGCCCACTAAATTATAAATCCATCAGTGGGTTAATCTATTGAGGAGGTAAGAGTTCTCCTGATCTAATAACCTCCCCAAAGCCCCATCTCTCAACACTTCTGCATTCTGGACTAAATCTAGGGGGGGTCACTCATACCTGAACCACAGCAACTTCTAACAGAGTATGGTATTTGCATCAGTGTAAATCTTCTGAGGATAAATCATGAAAGAAATTGTCTTTTTTTTTTTAATTTGAGACAGGGTCTCGCTTTATAGTTTAGGCTGGCCCTGAGCTCACTACGTGGCCCAGGCAAGCCTTGAATTCAGCAATCCTCCTGCCTCTGCCTCTTGAGCACTGGGATTAAAGGAAACTGTCATTTCTGTCCTTTTTTCTTATCAACAACTGGCACCAACTCTCCAGTGAAATGAGCCAACAGCCTTGAACACAGTCCCATAGGCACAGGCAAACCTTCAGATGACTGCAACCTCATGACAGACTTAGGCAGAACTGCCCAAACAGGCTACTTCCATATTACTAATTGGCTGAAAGCACAAGAATAAAAAATGTTTATTATTCTAAGCCACTAAATTCTGTGCTAATTAGTCACACAATGACAGATAGTAACTAGCATAGCTTTCCACTTTCTACTATGGAGTTGCAACCTGGTAAAACCAACAGTAACAAAACCATGTGATAAACAGCAGTTTTCTAGTAAGGATAAGCAAGAGTATGCTGCTGTAACAAGCATGAACTAACACAGCTATTTCTCGTTCATGTTCTAGACTACATATTGCAGGTTGGTTAGGACCCCTGGATAGTGCAGGACCTTGGGTCACCATCTGACTTACTTCTGGTTACTGAGGCAATAAAGAGAAAGGCACAAATTGCGACTGTCTCTTGAAATTTTTACCTAGGAGTTACACATAACAATCCTGCTCTAATTCATTGGCTAAAATAAGTCACAGTGCTGAAATGTGAGAAAGGCGAGGGAATCTGATCCTACCATGTCCCCAAAGAGGGAAAAATAAAGTGTTCGTGAATATTCCCAGTGATGGAAGACCATGTCCTTGCTGGTGCTATTGGAACACAGGGAAAAGAGCAACAATCACTCCACAGAGTTGAAAAGGTCAGAGCTGGCTTTTCAAAGGAACAAATCTAAAGAGAGAAGCATGTACTAACCAGTCGACAGACCATGTTCCAAACAGAACATAGTGCATAAAATTTTCATTTGTATAAGAAAATACATTTTAGAAAAAAATGAGGAGCAAAAATAGAGGCTATGTGTTACTGTTTGGACTCAGAATGTCCCCAGCAGCTCTTCTGCCAAAGGTTTGGTCCCCTGTGCAGCCACGTGCAAGGTGAGGCCTTCAGGAAGTGGTCCCTTTATTGCAGTCCTGAGGAGTAGGTCAGGTCTGGGGCTCATGGGATCCAGTTACCTCTAGCAGAGTGAGCAGCTATGGAAGAGCCAATCCAGACCCTCCTGGTTTTCTCTCTACTTCTCCCTTTCCAATTCTCTGCCAAGTGTGACATATCCACATAGGAGGTGGGGGGTGATCCCCACATCCCAATCCACTGAATTCTGCAGCCACCAGAATCCTGAATCAAATAAACTTCTTTTCTTTATATCCAGAATCAGGTATTTTGCAATAGGAACACGAAGTCGGTTATGACAGTATGATATGCTGAAGATAGGAAATAGATAAATTATGTACTACATGTGGTACTCAAGACTACTTTGATGACCAACAAAGTTTCAGTGACACCATTTAAAGTAGGACATGTTTTAGTGTGTGAAACTGCCATGTACTGCAGGACATTCAAGAACCTGAGCGCCACACCACCCAGGAGCCATGGCAGTCAGAGTAATTATGACCCTCCACTTCCCTCACCTATGAGCTGTGAGAAGCAATGTCCCCTACTGGGAACACTGGTAAGCAAGACTGTTAGGTTCTCTTCTAAGACACATGTGGTATAACCAGATTTCAAAAAGAAAAATCTCAAGAAATAAGAAGAACTGCAATAAACAATGGCAATAAACAAAATTTAAAATGGACCACAGGGCTGGGGATGTAGTTCAGTAGCAGATAGTTAGATAGCTTTCCTGGCATGTGTGAGATTCTGAGTTTGATTCCCATCAATGCAAAAAAGAAAAAGAAAGAAAACACTAAGGGTCGGTCAGTTATTATTATGCACTGACCTTAGGTGGTAGAGTTGTGTGATTTCCACCCAACATCTCTCAAACTCTGCCCCCTAAAAAGTATTTCTTCCTCTCATTTTGAGAATGTAAGTTATTGAGAGTAAAGAGCTAGGGATAACTTTAAATCTGTTCTAGTTTCTTTTATTAAGTGAACATCACTGACTGGTATTTGAATAACATTTTCCAACATAGCTCAAAATATTTTAGCAGTTTTAAATTCTGATTGATTTATATCTCTCTGCCTATCCACTATTTCCTACAGAAACAGATGTATTTTATCTTCTATTGTAAAATTACTCCATTTAGCTCCTTAAAATCATCTGAGACTTTTTGGGGTTTCTTGCACTTTTTAATACTGTTTCCCCTCAACTCCTCCCACCTCAAAATTTTTCATTTGGTTGGTCCTGCATTGGGAAGACAGTTGTCTCCAAAATCCTACAAGTAATTTGTAGCCAGGATGAGAACTACTCTCATTACTTACACTGCAGTTCACCTGCCACCCCATATGCCCAGCACTGGGCCAGACTCTATATAGTTTCCCTCTGGAGTTTCCCAGTAGTCTTAGCAGGGTCCTCACTGGGCAAGTGTGAATCTAACCTTCCAAGGGGTTATAAGTCTCCCATACTGGCTTAGCAGAGAAATAGCAAACACAGGAGTTAAACCATGTCTTCCTATAAATATCACACTTTCTCCCCTAAGATTTCTCCCTGAAAAGACAAGCTATCCATGCTTCTGCAGAGGTGGTACTGGTTGGGTCTCAGCTCACATCACCGCAATGACAGCCATCTTCTGGCAGAGTCCAGGGAACGAAATGCTATGGATTTGGGGTAAAGGAGAAGCCATTCGGGTCAGCAGGAGAAGCTTTTCAACAAACAGGAACCACTGCAAGAGGCCCTTTGTCCACCCTATAACAGGTGACATTGCAGGCACCAAAGAATCTCATCTATCTACTTGTTCATAAGCCTAGATTTGCTCTTCAGTGTTAACATAAAACCAAAGCAAGTGCTTATATCTGGTACATCTTAAATCTAACTGCTTTGTCAAAAAAAGGAAGATGTAACAGATTGACTTATTTTTCCGTACAAACTATTATGACAGGGGAATTAGATAAATGAGAAATCTGTTGAAAATTGCTATGAATGTTTAGTACATCCTAGATCCCTTAGGAGGTATGATTTGCTGAGTGCCAACAAAAATGAACCAACTAACATTACATACATTGACCCTGTATCGGGTCTTTCATTAAATGTCCTCCTCCGAGAGTTGCCTGTATACATGCTTCCTATATCCAGGCAAAGACACAGAAAGCAAATCAGAAAAAATGAACCCTAAGAATCTGGCATTTTACTAACTTTAAGTACTTTACTCATTGCTTTATTTTATTTTATACTATCAGTCTTTGTATTTATAAAAGCCCATTCCTTAAACATTTGGTTTTTTATTAAAACAGTTGAGATACATAGATTGTTTAAAAGTCACAGTAAGGGAGGAGAATGAATGTAGTGCTTTTGTGCCACATCTTTTTTACCCCTAGAAGCAACCATTTTAAGCTATTTTATTTCTAATTCTCCTATGATGTTTAACACATAATTTACTAATTTTCCTTCATTTTCTCTACATAGCTGTTCTTATCTTAAGGCATGAAAAGCACACATAGAAAAATAAAATAAGGTGTTAAACTGTTCAAGAATAATATTTGTAGTGTATGAGTAAAATTCTCTCATTCTCCCTAAAACTAAAAGGCACCAAAAAAAGTAACCTTCCCTCTTATTTCTTTTGCTCTTTAAGGTAAAATCTTTAAAAGATGGTATTTAGGCATTTTCACGTGATATTTCCTGTTTCTCATGGCAGAGCAGCTCACTGTCCTGTATTCATTTTCCACTACTTGCTTTAAAAGGTTTAGCTCTGCCTGTGACCCACCTGATGCACAACTACATTTTTCAGACTGCATTGCTGCTTTGCACAGTTATGTGACTTTCTGACCAATAGGATCTGAAGGGAAATTACGCTGCCTCGAGGCACATTTGAAAAAGTGTAAGTCCGGTGTCTCTTATTTACTTAAGGACTTAATGATTAAGAAAGATTCTCAAACCTACACAGCTATTATTCTAAGAAGAAGAAAGAAGGGGAAGGGGAAGGGGGAGGAGAAGAAGAAGAACAAGAACAACAATAACAACAGAGATTGGTCTGTATGCAAGGTCCAGAAAGGCCCCATGAGTAGGCAGTGAGAAGGGACTTGACCATAAACCAAAAATAAAACACTCATCATGGACTTTGGGTCTGGCACCCTTCTCATGGACTTTCAGCTTCTAGAACTGTGAGAAGCCAGCCAGTCCGGGTATTTTGTTATAGTCACAGGAAGTTAATGCGTCTATCAATCGAAGACTGAATGTATAAATTACAACATATTCATATGCCCTAGAGTAGAACGGAACACTGAGAACAAAGAGGGGATGGACTTAGATGTGGGACCATGCAAAGATGCACTGCATATCTTATTTGACAAGAACAAGTCACCAGTACTTGCACACCACGAACGCACTGAATGACACAGTGCTCCATGGGCTGATGCAGATGCTTCAAATCTGGAGAGAAGGATTACAAAGAGGAAAGAGAGACACTGGAAAGAAAAAGATGCTGGCAAGAGTCTTTGGTGTGTCGTACAAGACTGCAATTTTTATATTTTTCAAACAAAGCAAATTCATAGTTAATTCATGAAATACACTAAAGAACAAAGAAAAATAACAAATTTATGGGAACAAAGAATTTCCCACATTTCAGAGGTCATTAAAAACCCCTAAGTTTGCCTGAAAATTAGGACTTTTGTGGACCTAAGAGTTACAGAGGCTGAATTTCATCTAAATGAGACTCCAATGTGATGAAAATTTGTACTTTCCCTCCCCCAGTATCCACTTATAAATCATTTCATGCATACATAAAAGTGAAACTTTATAGTGAACACCATGTTGAGCTCCATACATCGATTGCACAATGAATATTTTCCTATTTCTCCTTTATTCCATATCTCTCCATAGCCCTGCTCACCCGCCAATCCATCTTAATTCCTTTAGTGTAGTATAAGTTCCAGACATAAGTACACTTCCCACTAAATGTATTTCCCATATGCATAGCATGCAACCTGCTTTTAAGTGAGTAAAAAATGAAAGACTTTCACACACCAGAAGACCACCCACTTAATGTGAGACAATCAAAGGGTGGGGCTTGGGAAGAAAAGTGGGAGACTTCAAAAGGACTAATTAGATTTTGTTTGCTGCCTTGGTCCAGCCTTTACCAAGAAAGAGCAGTGAAGCTCTACACCTCCCAAGCCAAACACCAATATGTTTGTCATTAGTCAAAACTACAGTTAAAAAAAGAAATCAAAGAGAAATAAGGATCTGGACATATTATCGCTGAGAGCATTTTCCAAAAGGAGTTGGTGTCTCAAACTGGGAGGTTCAGTCCTGGTTGGCTGCAAGCCTTTAGCTTCTGGGAAGATAACACCAGCCAGGCATCCTTTCAAGTCCTTGTGATGTAGCCTATTGCTGTTTTCCCACAAATATTTGCATTTGGATATCCTTGAATGCGCTCCACTTTTTTCCAGGCCAATTTTATCTATGGAAACATTCGACACAGCATGCAGACTACACTGATTCTCCACCCTAACCTGAGAGGTTCATCTATTTATATCCATGTTCACTCCATATCTTTTCATTTCTAATTGGCAGGCAACCTAAAGGAATCAAAGTCATGTAAACCACCTTCCTTTTGATGGAAGGGTCTGCCGACAGCCTGGGGTGTGAGAAACCAAAGCAAAGCCATCTTCTTCCGGAACCACAGGGCACATTTGCTTTGGTGATGGTGCGCAGCAGGGTGACACACAGGAGCAGCACCGCTCGAGTTATTTGCCAGGACAGCGCCACCCCATGGGGCCCCAGAACTGGAATCAGCAAACTCACTAAAGCACCACCCTGGAGCAGAGCTACATGGAGACTGTCCCCCAGGAAGCGAGTGCCTCCTACATAACATAAGCAATGGAGTCCCAAGTTTTAAAACTAAAAAGAAACAGTCTGGCAGAGTGTATGTCTTAAAACAAAAACAATATCAGAGCGGGCATCATGGCACAGGCTGGTAACTCCAGCACTCTGGGAGGCTGAGGTGGGAACATTATCAGTTCAAGCCCAGCTTGGACAACTTAACAACTTAGCAGGAGTCTATCTCAAAATAAAACCAACAAACAAAACCAGAAAAAAGGAATGACTGGGGATGTAGCTCAGTGTGAAGAGTGTGGGTACCCCAAAATCCCCAGTACTGGATGGGGAGGAGTACACAATTTGAATATCTGCTGCAAGGTTTAGAAATGTATTAGTTTCAGTTCTTTCACTACTTCTCCAGAAAGCTCCCCTGGCCCATCACACCCCTCAAATGCAAACCATAGACAACACATTTAAGGACAGTAACAAATGATTTTCAAGTGCCTGCATAACATGCTTGGGTAAAAGAGATGAGAGTCCAAAAGGGGAAAACAGTATATACATCTTTTTAAAATATATCTGTTCTAACCTCCACTTCACTTTCTCTATTTAAAATTCAAGGATAAACCAAAAGCTAAACCCGCTAAGACTTTAATATGGCCTTCATGGAAAGAAGTAAATGATATTATATCTATCTTTGAGAACATCAACAGAAAACTAATTTGAGAAAGAAAAGACTAATTAATAAGAGCAGAAGTGACTATTTAAACTTCCTTTGATCATAGAAATTATTAAATTGTAAAATAACCACTTCATTTTATTAGGCACAATAAAAAAGAGGAGCAAAGGAAGAGGAAGCAAATAAAGTACTGACCTTAAAAGGAAGGACAATTTCTCTGCCACGGACATGCCACCCTGCCCGGGCTTCAGAGAACACGCAAGGCCTGTCCGGGTGCTGCCTTTGGGGCAGCCATTTCCCCTTTCTACCCCACTGCAGAGATGGGAATCTTCACGCCGAGAATCCAGCTGCCACCCGCGATAGGCCAAGCTTTGGAGAGACCCTGCATAGGAAGCCCTGGCCGGGGGAAAATGGCAGGAAATATTTGCACACCATGCATCTGAGAGGGGGCTAACATCCACAATGGATAAGGAACTCAAAGAACTCAACAGCAAAGTTCAATAAGAAAACAAATAAGTAATGCAATTTTAAAACGGGCTAAAGACCCATGTAGATATTTCTCAAAAGGAGACAAAGTTGACCATAAAAATGGCCAACAGATAGAAGAAAAAGTTCTCACCATCCCTAACTGTCAGGGAAATACAGGCCAAAAGCAGTGTGCATCACCTCACCAAAGGGAAAATGGCCATGAGCACAAAGAGATAAAGAGGATACAAAGAAGCACTGTTGATGGGAATATAAACTGATACAGTTACTATGGAAAACACTATGGAGATTTCTCAAAAAGTCTAAAAGAACCCTAGACATGATCCAGCAATTCTCCTACTGGAGATGTGGGAAACAGTATGCTGAAGAGACATCAGCATTTCAGTGTTCAATGCATCACTTTTCACGACAGCCAAGAAATGCAAACCACCCGCACTTCTGTCACCTGATGAGTGGATAAAGAAAATATGGCATATATAGAAATATTATTCTATACATGTTATTTGGTCATAAAAAAGGTGAAGCTTTGTTATTTTTCATATTGTGGATGGACCAGAATAATATGTGAACTGAAGAAAGCCAGGCACAGAAAGACAAATACTACATGTGTATATATTTAGATAGAAAAAAAGATGACCTCATAGAGGTTGAAAGTAGAATATTGATTACCAGAAGCCAGGGAAAGTACAGGAAAGAGAGGGATGAGAAAAAGTTGGACAAGAAGTATAAAGTTAGGGACAGGAGTAATGTCTTATGTTCTGCCCAGTAGGATACAGAGAATATACTGTATATTTCAAAAAAGCTAGATGAGTCAGGAGGCAGAGGCAGGAGGATTGCTGAGTTCGAGGCTTGCCTGGACTACATAGTGAGCTCAGAGCCAGCCTGAACTACAAAACGAGACCCTGTCTCCAAAAAAAAACTAGATGAGAAGATTTTGAATATACTTATCACAAAGAAAGTATCAAATTTAAGGTGATAAATATGTTAACTAACCCAATTTGATAATGCATACCTGAGTCATAACACTGTATAGTACCCCCAAAATATGTACAGCTCCTACGTGTTATGAAAATATCTTAACCACTGATGTCCTGAGAACTGTGAGCAAATCTCAGAAATAGCCATAATCTCTCCTTTCAGATTCCTTATAGCCTAACTAGAAATATGTAATAAATTCATATATAAACATAGGCAACACATAGAAACCAGGAAGGCAGGCCAGAGAGAAGCATGGGATAAAAAGGTTTTGGAAGTTGCAAACTGCAAGGAAGAAGGACTAGGTCTCCAGACTATGAGGAGACCGAGAGATGAGAAGTCTGAGCCATGCGTAGATCTTCACAGAGCAGACTGCTGACAACTGGCTCATGTAGTTTCCTGGGACGAGTTCATCTACACTCACAAAATGAGTCTGAACAAGATAACCACGGCGCCTGAATCACTGAAGGTCTATCCCCACAGAACATATTATTTGTACAACATGAAACTGCTTTGTAAACAGAAAGGCCTAAGTACAATTGCTATAAATTCTGTAATGGCCCAATTATGTCTTGGGCATTTCTTTGTTCTCACAATTTAGCAAAATCCCTAGTGTTTGGGGGATGCTAAATTAAGGTCAGATAAATTGTCCTTAAGATGATAAAAGGAAATTCTCTGTAATTGAACTTAAAAGGCTTACAAATTAACCAACAATTATATTTAGATGTATACATATATTTATATCACTATATGTATATATCACTATATGGAGATAGGTATATTTCTGGGGTTATTTTTATTTCTTTTTTAAAAAAGCGTACAAGAGATATTGGGCTGAAGTCTGTACAGGAAGCTGACTGAGAGAAGGAATCTCAGAGAGCTGGCAATGTGGAATCTGCATAGCCACATGCCAAGAGGGGAAAGCCCCAGGACCCCACTGTCATCAACACTTTCCAGGCTGGGGACTGAGGGTAAGGAGTTTCCAGACCCTCTTCAAAGACTCAGGGCAGTTAAGAGCCAACCTGCTTCCAACCTGGGCTCTTAACACTCACAACAGATTGCTACCCACAACCTGGCCCCATCCCCTCTCTTTGAACCATAGTTTGTATGCCAAGAATGGCATTAAAGAGGCCCTAAAAATTATGAATCTTCTGGCATTGTTTCAGAGAAGGTTCCATTCAGCAGAGCATGACATCAAATGCAATATAATAGTGGCTTACACCACAAGCATTCAGTCAAGAAGTGGATAGTGCGGGGCCAGTAGAGAAGCTTATAAGAATTACTCCCATTCTGGTACTCTACCATCCACACAGCAGAAGATGGCTGCTGAACTCCAGTCATCATGCCTACAGTCCATCAGTAGGAAACAGGAAGCCAACAATAGTTACATCCATCACGTGACCACATGTAGCTGCTAGAGAGACTGGAAAATGACCCTTTAACCAAGAACATCATATACCCAGCTAAAACCTGGAGATTCTATAGCACAGGAATAACAGAGAGCAGCTTCTGCCACGGGCTTTTGATTAACTTATAAGGAGGTGTGAGGATGCTGTGGGTTCAAAATTTGACACCATCCATCAAGAGAACTAAAACAGATATATTCATCATTTTCTTCTTGATAGCTTCTTCTCCTGATTACAGCGAAAAAAGTTCCTTCTGAGTGAAATCTAATCCGGAGTTATGTTTTTGTTTTGCAAGTTTCATCTTCCTTTTCATTGGGAGCAAGGCCCAACCCATAATATCCCTGCGGCAGGCGCGTGCAGCATTGATGACACTCACCATCAATGGGAACTGCTTGCAGGTGGCACTGCAGGGAACCGGGACACGCACACAGCCTGCCGGTCCTGGGCTACAGCTGGGCCACAACACATAGCCTGAGCTCATGCCAGGCCCAGGCGGTGCCACCCGGCCCAGAGTCACCAACAACAGCCTTCTCAGAAGTCTGCTGGCACTGTACCCAAGGGACAAGACCTATACACAGCATGATCCGAAAGGATAGTGAATGTGTAATTTCTTTAACTATGTTTTACAATAAAAGACATGGTGCCAATAATTCCCCTTACAATTCATACCCAGCTTCAATCACACTTACCAACGTTCCTACAGTTTTCTGCAACGTGTCCAGAAGTCTTCTTTCCTGGGTGTCTTGTTGGGCTTCCTGGGTTTCTTCAATGTCCTGAATCGATTCTTACAGTCATTTCTGACTTTGAGGAAGAGTCAGAAAGCTCACAATATGGTCGCGAGTGGATGAGGACACACCATGTTTCTATGAACCTGCCTTTCTATTAGATGATGCCTGGCAGCAACGGTCACTGTAATTTTAATTGTGCCTCGTAAAGGCAGTCATGAAAACAGGCTTGCTGGACAGCTTCACAAAATGGCAGAGAATGATGGGGTAAGTGTGTCTGAAGTAAGGGTAAATTTTCAAGTATATGTTTCTGACCTATGACAGTTGTAATCACCTTGGTGAATTACTACACACACACACACACACACACACACACACAGACGCGTGCACGTCTGTGACGTCTTGATCATTTCTATTTCCCCTTTCCCCAGATCTGCCCATCTCCACTAAGTCTACCTCTTCTTTCCTGAAATCTCTTTTTTATTTTGCTCTTTATTTACATTTTGGCTTTGTCATGTGGACAGTTCAAAGGCAGGAGCATTCTGAGGGGGATTAGTGGCATTGTATCTTTTACTGTAATGATTTTTTAATGTAAACATTGTACAGTTTGAGCACCGCTCATACACTTTCTACCAGGTAACTTCTAAGCCCACTCCCCTCCAACAGGCCTCTGAGAAGACCAATGTCACTTCCACTCTGCAGACTGAGGAGACCAAACAGGAGTCACCCAATCAGACACATGCGCGCAGGCCACGGCCAGGCATTGCATGGGAATGCTAGACGAAGTGGATGCCTTTGCCTAAAGCCACCAAGAAAGAGAAATGATGGGACAATACCAGCCTCGCAGTGAGTGGCTTGATTCGTATGCTGCTTGGTGCTATAAATTTAAAAATCTAAGCCCTCAAGCAATATTTCATGGTGGGCTCTTCCCCTGTAACTAAAAAAAAGTTGCCAGAGATGTAGCTCAGTGGTGCCGGCACCAGCCGCACAAGCACAAGGTCTTGAGTTAGATTGCTGGTACCAAAAAAAAAAAAAAAATGGAAACAAGCAACAAATGAACAAACAAAAAACTACAACAAAGCAAAGAGATTTTGGTGCTCCCAGATGGTGGGAAGCCAGCTACTTCCAAGTCAACACCATCCCTGTCACCAGATCACAGGCCCTTTGTTTCATGATGTACCTGGCTGTCTTCCCCACAGCAGGCCTAGTGGTCAGGGGGTGAGGATGGAGCTGGGTCCCCCTCCTAGGGTCTCAAACTCCTTTACCCGCAAAAAGAGTAAAATTAGGGGAATCTGGAGTCAGAGCCAGGATACTCAGCCAGGCACCTGCACGTGACAGGGCTAAGGGTGCCCAAGTGAGACAAAAAGCCGCTGCTGAACAAAGTCACTGCAAGTGTCCTCTGCAGATGCTAGAAACACAGTCTGAGGCCCAGATCTACTCAGTCTGTCTGAGATTGACTCATCTGTGAAAAGCAGAGGTTTGTTCTGGAAGCTGAGAGGAACACAAGTATGGCACTATGCTTGGCATGTGCCCTTCATAACACAGCAGTATGGTAAGAGAGACCACAGGCTCAGGCCTTCCTTTCTCTTTTTACAAAACTACTAAGGCCCTCACATGGCCCCACCTTAATCCTTGTTTTTCCCAAAGGTCCATCTCCTAGTACCCACTGAATCAGAATCTGCCCTTTTTGGTTTGGTTTTGCAGTAGTAGGGGTTGAGCTGAAGGTTTTCGCATTGAGTTACAGTCCTTTTTCAGGCTGAGCCCAAAAGTTCCCTCCTCCTGCCTCTGCTTGTCAGATTGCTGAGATTACAAACTTACACCACTTCTCCCAGCTAGAATCTGCACTTCACCCACTTTCCCCAGAGGCTCTGCCGTACACTGAGGTTTGAGGGGAGGAACAACCAAACAGGAGAAGCATGAGCAAGAACAAATTCCATCCTGAGGAAACAGCTGTCAACTTGGCTTGAAAAGAACTCTTGACTAAAGTAATGGGAAAGCCAAGACTCCAGCCAACCTCCATTCCTGGCTCCAAACAGTAAAACCCGAGCATATAAACAAGCAGGCTACTGATGTGTGTTAGTAAGCACCCCGGGGATCACCTCAGGGGGCATGTGAAAATCCTGGTGCTCCGACCTCACCAACAGCCACTCTGCCTCCACAGGCCACAGTGAGACCTGTAAACCCGCATTCTAACTTCTCTGCAGGGGACACCAACACAGATGTCCCAACATGCCCCACAATAAACAGCACCTTTGCTGGTCATTATCCCTAGAAATCACAGGAAAGTGACCTTTGTGTTAGATACTGCTCCCACTGGGAAGGAGGCGATGTTAAGACTATCAGGATAGGCCCGGAGAGTTAGCTCAGTGGTTCCAGCACCTGCCTCGCAAGCACAAGGACCTGAGTTCGATCCCGGGTAACCACATATAATGCTGGGCATGGAGACACGCCCACCAACAATCAACACCGCATACCACAAATGCCAGACATGGTGGCTCACGCCTGTAATCCCAGCACTTGGGAGGCAGAGACAGGAGGATTGCTGAGTTTGTGGCAGCTTGCCTGGGCACCATAGTGAGCTCAGGGCCAGCCTAAACTACAAAGCGAGACCCTGTCTCCAAAAAGCAAAAAAAAAAAAAAAAAAAAAAAAAGACTATCAGGATAAAGCTTGGGAAGAAAGAAAACGTGTCAGCTCCTAAATAGACTCCATTCTGGTAAGGATCTGTGGCAGGCTGTACCGTAGAATACAGGGAAGTCCCAGGGCACTGGGGCTTTGCTTCTTCCTAATGAGACGGGAAGGGAGTCTGCCCACAGCTGGGCCACTTAATTGGTGGGAAAGTTTTGGGCTCTGGGGTCCACTGGCTGAGAGCTGTGTTTAGTCTAACACACAGGACAACATTCTCTGTGGTAGAGTTGCCTGAGGTGAATTTTCAAATCTACGTTAACTCTCTGTGGTCCAGGAGAGACCTGTCCTCACAGATCGGATGATATGACTGATACAGCGTTGGTGGGCTACACAGTGCCCCTGGGGCAGGCCACGCTCTCCACAGACTACCTGTTAACTGAGTGGCCTGGGTGACTTGTTCCTGGCCTGCCTTCCTGGAGCCCATGTGTGAAGACTATCTGAGTTCTGAGAGCGGAGACCTACTGTGATCACCAGGTTTGAAAACCACAAAAACATCATCTTGCAGTTGAGAAAAAATATAAGGGTCCTGTCCCCAGGTTTCAGGGCACTGTCCTGTCCAGTGCCCACCTGCAAGTGGTGTAAGACCCCAGAAAACCACCTTGGCCTGGTTGCCATCCTTGGGAAGCAAGAAAGCCACAGCACCAACCTGAGGGCCTCTTTGTCCCAGTCTGAGCCCACTCCTCTCCTTATCGTGCACAAGCCTTCTTCCCCACTATTTGATGGTTTCTTAAAATGCAGCCTGTGGCACATTCCAGTGTCTCCTGCCTTACTGAGTTTGCCTGCCTCCAAACCAGGAGTTCAGCCCTGGAAAATATAGCTGGTGTTTGTAGCCACCACACATCTGTTTGGGATTATCCAAGGGTTTTGTATGAGGCAAACAGCAATAAAATTGACACAGGCATTATCACGTTCCCCGTCTAAATTCTGCCCTAGAAAGGAATACCAATGTGTGTTTAGACTTACAAAGTTAATGCAGTATAAGGGAGATAGATGGTGAATGTAAAATTTCTTTTAAAATAATTACAGTAAAAGACACATTATCATTAATCCTCTTAGAAATTTCCCACCTCACTTCACATACACTGCACTTTCTAAAGCAGTTCAGTGAGTCCTCTTCTGTGAATGTTTTTACAAGACATGATCAATAACACGGTGAATGCTGCTGCCAAGTGCCTCCCGCAGAAAGGTAAGCATGTGAAAACAGTATGGCATGTCCTTACCCACCTTACTGACATGACTGATGGTTCTTTCCCAAATTCAAAGCGACTTTGAATGTTTTCAGCCAATTCAGGTCATCAAGGCAGCCAACACCATGCCACTAAAGAAATGAAAGGGAACACAAGAGCTATTTGTGTGAACTCCCCCAAGATTCACCTTTTCCTTAAAAAAATCAGTGTGTGACTCAGAAGAAGTAGTACGTGGCAAATAAGCATGGAGAAAAAATATCAGGATTGTAGCCACTAGGAATAGCTATCGTCAATAATCCTAAAAACAATTATGCTAGTATGTTAGGGGGAGGGGTGGATTTTTCTACCCTGCTGGTGGGATGTAAACTAGTGCTGTCACTGAGGAAAACAGCACTGAGGCTCCACCAAAAGCTAAAGAGAAAGCAGCCGTAATAGCCAGATACACTACTCAGTGGTATAGCCCTGAAAGAATTCAAGAAGGCACGCAGTAGTGCGATGTGTGTGCCTGCGTTCACAGCACGGTGGTCCACAGCAGGTAAGCTACAGCAACAGGCTAGGTGCCTGCCAACCAAAAAACTGATAAAGAAAATGTGGTGGAATATTATTTAGCCATAAAGAATGAAATCATGTCACTTGCAAGAAAATGAATAGAAACTAAAGACCATCATATTAATTAAACAAGCTGGTCTCACTCAGTTAAATAGCACATGTCCTCCTTAAATGAGCACCCTAGATCAAAAATATTAAGTAGAGATAACAAAACTAGAAAGCAGACTTTGGAGATGGGAAAGAGAATAGGGGGAGGGGAAGATAGGAATAACTGGGACGGAAATGTTATATTCATATACCAATCTACCACAATAAACCTCATTATTCTGTTACAAATATGTACTAATAAAAAACCGCATGTGAGAATCAAATTCAGACAACGCAATGGCAATTATTTTAAATACTCTGTTCAAAGGCCTGCATATATAACTTTTAAACTCTTCTACAAAAGCTCATGCCTCACACTTTAAGATTAAAACAAAGTATTATTTGTTTTTGATCATCTACTTAGCTGCCAAGCATAGCAGTTTGCCTTTTCAGTATGATTTATTCATAACACACACCTCAGATTAACCCATGCATACGAAAACAGAACTAGATAGCCTCACACTTGAACTTCAAACATGTTACACTGTTTTAACAGCCTCATGGAGCTACATTCCACCCTGTCTCCTGATTGAAAACCTCCTCATCTGACCCAAAGGGTTTTATCCCTAAGTTTTCTTATTATAAGTCAAGATCTGTCCATGTAAGATTCCTTTTATGTTGGTATTTTAATTGAACACTAAAAAATAATAGTTCATAGAATATAAGATTTAGTGTAGCACATAAAAAAATAAAATGACAATAATAAAAAATATCTATCTCACTCACATAAATTAAGGCAGAGCCCTAAAAATTCAAACCTATGAATATCATATATTCTGTAGTTGATTTTCCATTTTTACCCCCCAAAATGCAATAAATTACAAAGTATTAGCACACCGAGGTGCAACATGGGAACTCATCAGACATAATTCTCCCCTAAAACATTGAGGCCATTTCTTATCATATTTGTCTTTCCTGATCTTTATTAACTCTCCCAAAAGAGCTCACTGAAGGCCTACCTTCCTTCTGACCTCAAGGGGCTTTCAGCCAGTAAAAACAAAACAAATTAGAACTCTGATATTCACATACATACAGGGGAAAATCAATAGTTTTAATTTTCACGTTGAGGCCCACAATTTTCAACTGACGGCCTCAGCAGGTTTTAATGGACACAAACAATTTACTTTTACTGTTTTAATTGTTTTTAGTCAATCACTTTTTATTGCCCCTCTACATCTGACTAAACAAATTAATCGAGCTATATTTATAAATGATGACTTGGTAAAATGACCGGTTATGTACATTTTACCGTGTAAATCTCGATTACAGGCCACATTAGGAAATAGCTGGCCTGAAAGGTAGTGGGGTCACTGAGGCAGAAACCAACATAGTAAGGAGGGAAAGGACAGACCGGGATCTATGGATGGGGACATGCCAGGGCACTTCCTGGCAGAAGCCCCTCCTCTGATCTGAATGCAAAGTGGCCTCCAGCTGTTTGCTGGGGGACACAGTTCCAGGATGGCAAAGGGCTCACCAGCCTCCAGGTGGGTGAGAATTGAGTGTGTCCTGTTAAACTCAACACAGTCCAAGCCAGCCTGCAGTCAGACCTGAGGACTAGTATACACAACATACTTCCTCTGAAATCAAATAAACCCCCCTCGCTTTCCAAACGCCTGGAGCCACAAGCCTTCGCCTCTCACTGAGTCATTCCGAGGAGGCCCTGTATGCCTGGCAGACAAGCATCAGGAAACCCCCCGACTGCTGGAAAAGCACGAGTACAACACACTAGCTTAAAACTAAGGTCCCTAAGTTTTAAGTTTCTTTGTAAGAGGCTTACCAAAGATAAGTATTTGTGCCACCAAAATAATGTTTCATTTTAAACCTAGATCTGCTTTGATCTCGGGATCCAGCCTGGGCTGTGATTGGAATCACTAGTGAAGGTTAATCAATTCCGGCTGTCAGGACAGTTTATAGAACAATTTTCCAGAACTGCCACCACAGTATTTTGTAACTTTGAAAAGTCACAGCTCCTTGGCATCTCACTAGAGAACTGCTGTATTATCTTAAGTTTGGCTTTTATACATCATCCAAGACAAGAAAAACGGTCAGAGGTGGTTTAAAAAGAAATAACAGGGCCAAAGATTTAGCTCAGTGGTTCCAGCACCTGCCTAGCAAGTGTAAGGTCCCTGGTTTGATCCCCAGTAACCACATACCACAATACCAGGCATGGTGGCTCACGCCCACCAGCCATCAGTACCACAGTGCCGGGCTTGGTGACTCAAGCCTGTAATCCCAGCTCTCGGGAGGCAGAGTCAGGAGGATTGCTGAGTTCGAGGCTTGCCTGGGCTACATAGTGAGCTCAGGGCCAGCCTGAACTACAAAGCAAGACCATCTCAAAAAAAAATAAATAAAATAAAATAAAGAAACAACAAAGGAAATGGTTCTAGTAGCACAAGTGATTTTTTTTCTTCTGTGCGTTGATGAGCACACATAGCCACTAGACCTCAGAACCAACTCTAACCCACACGTGGTGCTCACCAAAGAAACCCCAGTGAGTTTCGGGTCAGGAGAAGTTAGCTTTTGTCGGACTTCTTAGACACGGACTCAGTCTGTAATAAATGTGTCTTCCTGAGGGACCTTCAGAGTAGAGACGACCCTCACATGCTCCTGAGCACCATCCACCCCAATTCCTCTGGGCAGCAGCCCACTTCTCAAATTCTGCTCGTACAAACCCAAATCCACACAGACTCTTCTCCGGCTTGATTTCTGAGCACACTCGAGCACTCTAACCCTTGAAGTCTCCGACTTAACCCAAAGGGCAAATAATTGTGCTTTAACTGTGATAAATCACTCTGCAGTAGGAAAATATTTGAATCTTAATTATTTCTGCACACTCACAACAGTGACAGTGGAGCTGCTCTTGGCCCTTTTCACTTCCCCAGCGTGACGGAGCACGGATCTGCTGGAAGGGACGGCAACTGACAGCGACTCACAGGGCACAAGCTATTCCCGGACAGCAGGAGGAGAAGCATTTGGCAGGAAGTTAAGGTGCAGCTCTGGACTGACATCCAGTTACAGCAGATAAAACCAGAATTCATTCTAGGATTTGACAAAACTGCTGGAGAAGCCAAACGCTGGTTAGAGGACCACCGTGTGTGTCCCCGGCACCGAAAGGAGCAACTGAGCTTGGAGAGATCAGTTGCCAGCTAGGTCCTCCTTTCCAGAGAATGGAGTTCTATGGGACATCGAAGAACTAGAGCATTTCTACCAGTTCCACTTCTTACTAGCTATCAAACCACATTCAAGAGACACGAACGTTCTGTGCTCAAATGTGTAAAGTGGAAATAGCCATAGCACCTTCTTCTCAGGCTGGTTGTTAGAACCTGGTAAGTTCGTGTAGGTATTTGTTGAACAAGTGAATAAATGAATGTTAGGTGCTGTTATCATTATGCATACTATCACCTTCACTACGGGGAAACTCAAAAATATAGAGACTAAAGTGTTACCGGTTGGCTGAGCGGTCTGTCACTCAGTTTGAATAGAAATCATGAACAAAGTCCAGCCCCTTCCTGCTAGCAGCCCTTAGGTTCAAGAGGCAGCAGCTCCACGTCCCTAATGTTTGGAGCTCTTCCTGTCACTCTCTGAGCAGCGCCCGGCAGCTTTCCGTTATTCTTATTTGCTCCCTGTTACCAGCCCTAGCTGCCAGGCACCTTCTATGCCAGCTTTTAGATCATAGTGCGCCTAATTCAGCCACTCTACTTAAAATAGACATCACAGGTAGACAAAACAAAACCACCCAGAAGAAGTTTTTATTGCGTTTCATCCAGCAGCATAGGTAGTATAACACATGGGAGGAAGGCTGACTCAGACTGACCTGAGAAGATGCAAAGAGTATTATTTACATGGACAAAAGCTGGGCCCACACCTGCCCAGTATCCTGCCTACTAACCACAGACTTCTGCCTAGTTGTGCCAGCAGGCATAGGTGTACTGGCCCATTTGCCCCAGCAATAGATGAGTGAGGGGCTCTTTGCAGAGTGCAGTGGGGATATGTAAAGCGGCATCCGAAGGGCAAAATCATCAGATGGCTGACTGCAGAGCAGAGTCGTCTGGAGCCATCTCTGTTCTCCGAAACTGCCATAGTCCCCTGCAAGTCTCTTGGAGCAGCTGGGTGTCTTCAGTAGCCACATCTGGAGCACAGCCTTCACCACATCTGGAGCAGGCACAAGGCATTTGGTGGCAGCCATGGGTGTCAAAGTTGGGAAGAAGGAAAAAGGAAAAGTAGCTCCTGGGGAAGGTTGGAACTTTCTCTTCCATCTCATGGGCACAACACAGGTAGCAAATACTCAGTTCTTCTAAGTATATAGCCCAACAACACAGCCAAATTCTTCCACTGTCCAGTATCCCTGTCTACTCAATATCCCTATACAGTAAGAGGCTGCATGGCCTCTTTCTATGCAGCTTACTGGAAAGCTGTGATAATTACCTTAGATATAAAGGAGATCAAATACAGTAAACATTTTAACTGGCCATGAGGTCATTTGATCTGGGATTAAATAATCTAAGATAAATAGCATGTCACATGTCTCAGCACTGGGATGGAGGAGGGGCTGTGGGGAATTCTTCACTGAAATTCCACAATTATTAGTGACTCATTCAATCGCACCACACCATAAAAATGAAAACAGAAACCTGGATCACAATGACATCAGGCCACCAAAATACAGCTCTATGTGGTATCAAGTCATGGCCTGGGAAAGCCCAGCAAGAAACGCACATGAAGAAAACCGTAAGCTGCACCCTGTTGACTATGCATCCTGAAAGAGAATATGGAGACTACACCTCAATACTACAGCATTCCACACACAGTGCTCAACAATCTCCCCAAGACTTGCAGGGGATGGTAACTACCTGAGGAACGTGACTGCTGCTCCTCCCTAAGTAAAAGACAGAAAACTGCAACATCCCGTTTCATTACTTATGAGCAACAGAAATGAACTCTAACTGAAGGAAAAGAGGACGTCATTATGACATCTGAGATGGCTTGCAAAGGTGGCTCTAATTCTCTCTCTCCTGTCATCCACGTCCTTCACCGTGCAACTTTGCAGAACCCACATGACCGTGTTGCTATGCTCCTCCTTTGTAGCAGGCCACCTGTGTGACTTGCTTTGGCGGTAAGATCTTAGCACATGTGACATGCACAGAGGCTTCGAAGGGACCTGTGGTAACAGGGGAACGGACTCACTTTTTCCTATTCTTCCTCTAAACACAACTAAATATACTAGAAATTGTTTGCTTGTTGACCCTAAAAGTGTAGACAAGAAGTAGATAGGCTAAGGACTTGAGCAAAACCACAATATGGGAGCCAGAGATTTAGCTCAGTGCCACAGCGCCAGCCTATCATGCATAAAGCCCTGACTTTAATTCCCAGTTATGAAAAAAAATAGGGAGGCCACACCTAGTGAGGCTGGCAGGCTGATCTACTTGCACTATCAGCAGCTCTGCAGGGAGATCAGCAGCAGGAAAGCTATGCAAGTGGAATCACCCCACATCCCCCCAGCAGTATCAGCAGACCCAGCATGCCCCTCCCTCCACCCAGTGACGGAGAACCAGGCCCAGGCTCTCCTGAGTCTCCACCCAGGGCCACAGCTGTTATTGGCTCTTCATCCACCTATAAATGGTGGACAAAGGAGGGGCTTTCCTGCCCCATGGGAAAGAGAATGAGAAGTTCACCTGCTCCTGGTGATAGTAGAACCTGTCCCACAGGTCCAGCCACTCTCAGAACTCACAGGTGGCACAGAACAGTGCCTTATCCCACCTTTGGCAGCATGAGGAGAGAGCTAGCAGGGGCTCAGGGAAGCCTGAAGAACAAAGGAGAGCAAGGGCTTTGCAAGGGCTCAGTACACACTAAGCGTCACTTAAACTACAGTCGACTGGGCAAAGCCAGAATCTACACACTAAACCCAAGCAGTGTGAGTTCCTGCTAAAAATAAGATTTAAAGGGCTGGAGGGTTAGCTCAGTGGTTCTGCCGCCTGCCTCACAAGCTCAAAGTCCTGAGTTCGATCCCCAGTAACCACATACAATGCTAGGCATGGAGACTCACACCCACCAGCAATCAACAAGCAATCAGCACCACATACCCTAGTACCGGGTGTGGTGGCTCACACCTGTAATCCCAGCACTCGGGAGGCAGAGACAGGAGGATTGCTGAGTTCGAGGCTTGCCTGGGCTACATAGTGAGCTCAGAGCTAGCCTGAACTACAAAGCGAGACCCTGTCTCAAAAAAAATAAAAAAAAAATTTAAAAATAAGATTTAAATAGGAAAAAGAACCAGGAAAATCTCAACTTGCATGACAAAAAACAATCAACTGACATTAAGATTACTCAGATGAGGGCCGGAGATTTAGCTCAGTGGTTCCAGTGCCTGCCTCGCAAGCACAAGGTCCTGAGTTCGATCCCGGTAACCACATACAATGCTGGGCATAGAAACCCACAAAGACACATCGTAACTAAATGTCTAAAAGCTACAGATAAAAGAAGTGTATTTAAAGCAACCAAAGAGAAACCAAGCATTCATTACTGACAAGGGAACGTTAAACGAAATCAAAGACTTCTCAGAGTAAACCATGAAGGCCAGAAGGAAAAGGCGCGACATTTTTTAAGCCTGGAGAGAAAATGTCAACCATGAGTTCTGGTTCTGATAAAATGGCTGCTCAAGAGTAAAAAGGAAATACAGTAAATACATTTCCAGATGAAACAAAACCATGAACAGTGTCACAAACTTACTCTTAAAGAATAGTTAAAGCAAGCTCTCCAGATAAAATAAGAATGGCAACAATAAGATCAGAATTTCAAAAAAGAAAGAAAATGCTACAAATAGAACTTTTCTGCCCCCTAAAATTCATATGCCAAAAATCTTAACCCACAATGCGATAATGTATGAGGTAAAGCTTTTAAAAGGTGACTCTCTGTGAGGGCACAGCTTTCTTGAATGTGATTAGTGTCCAAATAGAAAAGACTCCAGATAGATCCTTCAGCCTACAGATAGGTCCTCCACCCTGAGAGGGCACAGCAAAAAGATGCCCATCCCTTAATCAAGAATATTAAGTCCTGCTTTCACCAGATACTGAATTTGCACATTGATCTTGGACTTCAGCCTCCAAAACTGTGAGAAATAATGTTGTTTAAATGCCACCCAGTTTATTGTGTTTTGTTACAGTAGCCCAAATGGAATAAGACAGAAATGCAACTGAATAGATAATAATGCTGATTAAAATAGACTTTTTATCCTTCTGGGGTTTATATTATAGTTTTACAGTTGAAGAAAATAATACATTATCAATTGCTTTGGTATTTAGTATCTTCAGAGGAAATACTTGGGATAAATATATTTTAATAACAGAGAACATAAAGAGATATAAATAGAAATAAGGTTTCTGTACTGGATTTAATTTGATAAAACATTTATACAAGTAGTGTGCAATAAAGTATGTATGCATAGTTTAATATCTAGGACAACCACTCTTGAAAACAACATAAATATTGTACAGAAATAGTAAAAGCATGCTACGACCAAATATATGCACTCAAAACCAGTATAAATGAAAAAACCATTAAAAGTACTCAATCCAGGGCCAGAGGGTTAGCTCAGTGGTTCCGGTGCCTGCCTCACAAGCTCAAGGTCCTGAGTTCGATCCCCGGTAACCACATACAATGCTGGGTGTGGAGACTCACACTCACCAGCAATCAATACCACATACCATATACCACAGTGCTAGGTGTGGTGGCTCACACCTGTAATCCCAGCACTCGGGAGGCAGAGACAGGAGGACTGCTGAGTTCGAGGCTTGCCTGGACTACATAGTGAGCTCAGAGCCAGCCTGAACTACAAAAAAAAAAAAAAAAAAGTAATCAATCCACAGGGAGGCAAGAAAAGAGAAACATAAATCAAGTATATATGCCCAAGATCTTACTAGTTACTACAAATGTTAGCCATCTAAATATACAATTAAAAGATAAAGGATGTCAGAACAGCTAATGACACATGATCCAACAACATACTATACAAGAAATTCACTTCAAACAGAAATCTTGAAAGTGGGCTATATGTCATCAATAGAAAAAAGGACAAATAATGTAGTATTTGTCCACAATGGAGTATGACTCTGCTATGAAGAAGGATAAACTTGAGTCATCTGTAGGAAAATGAATGCACCTTAAAACCATAATGTAAAGTGAAGTAAATCAGACACATGACAAAATTATCACATGGTTTCTCTTACATGTGAAACACAAAATATAAATAAAGAACAAAATAAAAAACAACAGAAAAATAAAGACACATCTTTTGCAAAAGAGAAAGGAACTAAGATGAAGGGGGAGGAGGAAAAGAGGGGAAGAAGTTAAAACTCACAAGAAATGTAATCATTATGTACCCTACACATGTACTAATAAAAATTAAAATTTAATTAAAAAAGAAAAACATAATGGCACAGTTTGAAAGTATATTCACTCACTTTTTACTACTATAATGAAATTCCTGAGATTGAGTAATTTTAAGAATTAAAAAGGTTTATTTTGGCTCACAGTTCAGGTCCAAGGTCATGGGCTCAATCTGGTAATGGCCTTCTTGCTGGCAGAAACCCCAAAACAACACAAGGCACCACATGGAAAGAGACAGGAGACATGTATTTGTCTTCTCTCTCCCTTCTTATAAAGGCATCAATTTCAGTACTCAGAAATCCACTCTGATGAGCTTCTCTAATCTTGGTTACTCCAAAAGGTCCCACCTCCTCTAAACACTCCAGTCAGATTAAGTTTCTACCCTTTCATACCTCAATTTCAATACATGAACCTATGGGGAACACACACACTCTACATAAACCAGAGTGGAAAATAAAAGAACGAGAAAGGATTCTCAGACTAACAACAGTAGCTATGGTTATCTTAACTTCAAATAAAGCAGACTTTAGAGCAAAGAAAATTATGAACAACAAAGCGGAATGTTACACAATGGTAAAGCAATCAATTCTCCAGTGCAGAATAGTGTTCCTAAATGCCTATCACTCAAAAAGTGAGTTTCAAAACCCACTGTTGTAGTCTGAATGCCCCCCTGACAATCATGGACTAGAGACATAAGCCACGATGCATCACTGCTGCGAAGTGGGACGTTTGGGGAAGTGTTTGGGTCGTGAGACCAAAGTCATCATAAATGGATCGCAAATGCCATGTGAAGGGCTTGGGGGCATGGGCTCACCCTCTCTGGCCTTTCTGCCTCCTCCGTGTGAGGACACAGTAAGAAGATCCTCATCTATGCCATAACCTTGATCTTGAACTTTCTAGTCTCCACAAATGTGAGAAACAAATTTCTGCTGTTCGTACATTACCCAAGTATTATACTCTTTATGAAATAATCAGATACTCTGTTATAGCAGCATAAATGGACTAAAACACACATGAAGCCACACTGATATGAATGAAAGGAGAAAGACACGTACACAATTATCACTGGAGAATCAGCACCCTACTTTAAGCTTCTCTACTCAAAATAAGCAAAAATATGGAAGAATTGAACAATGATATCAAGCAACAAGAACTGATGAGCATTTGCAAAACACTCCACAAGAAGAGCAGCACACACATTATTTTCAAGTGCTCTTAGAAAATTTACTGCAACAAACCACAGCCTGTATCACAAAGCAAACCCTCATGAATTTAAAGGAAGTCAAATGTTGGAGTTTTTTGACAGCCAAATGGAATTAAACTAGAAATCAATAACAGAAAAAGGAAAATCTTCAAGCACTTGGAAATTAAGTAGCATAGTTTTACCCCAGAAAGAGGTCAAAGGGGAAACCTCAAAGGAAATTTTTTATTGCATAAACCAAATGCAAATCAAAACAGAGCACTTAGAACTATGTACGACAGGGGCCTGAGAATTAGCTCAGTGGTTCCGGTGCCTGCCTCGCAAGCGCAAGGTCCTGAGTTCAATCCAGTAACCACATACAATGCTGGGTGTGGTGACTCACACCCACCAGCCATCAATACCACATACCACAGTGCCAGGCGTGGTGGCTCACACCTGTCATCTCAGCACTCAGGAGGCAGAGGCAGGAGGATTGCTGAGTTCGAAGCTTGTCTGGGCTACATAGTGAGCTCAGAGCCAGCCCAAACTACAAAGTGAGACCCTGTCTCAAAAAAAAAAAAAAAAACTATGTATGGCAGAGCAAAGGCAAAGCTAGAAGGAACATTTGGCTTACCAGGAAAAGAAATATTTTGAATCAATACTCTACATTACTACATCAAAAACTAGAAAAAGACAATAAAAACTTATAGTTTAGGTGAAAAATGTCAACCAAAAATTTTGTCTTCAGAGGCGGGACCTTGAGAAAGTATGGCTCAGGGGGTGCTATACTCATCAATTCATAATGAGTTCATAGTCTATTGTATTGTTCACAGGTGGGGCCTGACAGTAACACTAATGACCTGGAAGGGTGTGTTCTCTCCCCTACCCCTCCCTCTCTCTCTCCCCCCTTCCTGGCTGTCATGAGGCGAGCAGCTATCCTCCTCTAGGCCCTGTATCCCGCCATTTCTGCCTTCGAGCCAGTGTACTATAGACTCAACCAGTGAAACTGGGAGCCAAGCCAACCTTTCCTTCTTATGTTACAGGTGTTCAGGATTTAAGAATGTGACTAATACACATTAGGCCCTGCAATAGGAATGTGACTAATACAAAAACCCAGAGCAAACATAGAAAAGAGAATCATAATTTTGACAAAATTGATAAAATTTAAAATAGGAAGAAAATGAAAAACCCAGTGAAATCAAAACTGGTTGTCAGGGCCATAGATTTAGCTCAGTGGTTCCAGTGCCTGCCTAGCAAGCACAAGGTCCCTGGTTCGATCCCTGGTAACCACATACAACAATAGCACTCACCAGCAGTCCATACCACATGCCACAATTCTGAGAGTGGTGGCTCACACCTGTATTCCTAGCACTTGGGAGGCAGAGGCAGGAGGATTGTTGAGTTCAAGGCTTGCCTGGGCTACATAGTGAGCTCAGGGCCAGCCTGAACTACAAAGCAAGAGCCTGTCTCAAAAAAAAAAAAAAAACACAACTGGTTGTCAGGAAAATAAATCTCACTCCACAAAAAATGGCTGTGATCACAAAATCAACCAACAATAAATGCTGGCATGGCTGTGGGTAGAAAGGAACCCTTCTCCACTGTTGGTGGGATTGCAGACTTGTGCAACCATTGTGGAGATCTGTGTGGAGATTTCTCAGAAAACTAGGACTAGGGGTCCCATTTGACCCTGCTATCCCCCTGCTAGGAATATATCCAAAAGAATTTAAAAACTCACATTGGAAAGACAGATGTACACCCTTATTCATAGCAGCTCAGTTCGTGATAGCTCAATTTTGGAAACAACCCAAATGTCCATCAACTGGAGAGTGGATAAAGAAGATGTGTTTTTTTATAAAATAAATCAATAAAAATAGTAAACTCTACAAAACTTAGACATATGAAAAAGGAAGACACAAAAGCCATCAACACATGGGGTTGGGGATTTAGGTATGTGCCTACCTTGTAAGCACAGGGTCTACCTTGGATCCCAGTACTGAAAAGAAAAAAAAAAAAATCAATGCAGTAAGTGCTCGACTTAAAGTGGAGTTCCATTCCAGGAAAAATTCACAAGTCGGATTCCTTTATAAGCCTGACAAAGATAATCTTACATGCTTTTGACACAAATATACAACATAAAGCATAAAGGTACCAAACACACACCAATACTGTAAATAAAATATTTTAACTTTTATACTCACCTAAAGATGGTAAGGTAGAAATGTGGGCTACTTCTGCAGCTTTTTTGCATCTATAAATATTTGCAATGTGAGGTCCATTTGAATCTGTGAAAGTTCGCAACTGGAATGTGTGTGCTGCGTCTCACTGTACCAGGAATGAAGCAGATACCACTCCAGAACCTGAAGTCATGAGGGAGGGGATGCCATGGTTTGAACATTGTCTCCAAAACACGTTGGAATTTAACTGCCACTATGACAGTACTGGGAGATCAGACCACTAGGTGATTAGATTGTGTCCTTCTGAGCAGATAAATGCTGTTATCACAGAAGTGGGTTAGAGGTCAGGGGGCAGCTTTGTTATAAAAGTGTTATCTTTCCCAGAAGTGCATCTGTGCCTGCCTCCCCATCCACACTCTCCTGCACACAATAAATGTCTTGCTATGAGGTGCTTCGTATCCTGGTACAACGCAGATAGAAGACACTACATGCCAGGACCATGCTCTGGAACTTCCCAGGCTGCACAAGAGTAGGAAATACATTTCCTGTGTTACTCTGTTATGGCAGCAAAAAGCAAAGACAAAGAATAATAAAACACAAAAATAATTTTATACTCGTATGGTAATTCAAAGAAATAATAATTTCCTGCAAACTATCAAAACTAACCAAACTAACATAGCTAATGTAAACATTCCTATAAAAACAAGAGAAGTTAAATATGTGACATGAACTCTACCTATGAAAGAAATACCCTGAACTATATGGTATCATTAAAGAAGTGTATCAAACATTTAAACAAAAATTATGAATTTTATACAATCTTTTTCTAGAAAACAGAAGAAGAAATTCCTCTCAACTCATTTTTTGAAGCCAGTATCACCCTGATACTCATATCAGAGAAAAATTGTACCAAAAAAGAAAACTATAGACTAATAACTCTCATGCTACCCAAATACAAAGTCTTCAATGAAATAATACAAATAGAATCCAATAATATATAAAAATTATAATCCATAGACAGTAGGATTTATTCAAGGTATATAAGGCTGGCTCTATATTTCAGAATTACCCACTGCAGTCTGTCATATCAGCAGCTAAAGGAGAAATGTCCTATCATATCAACTGACTTAGTAAAAGCATTTCACAAAATCTAACATTAACTAAAATGATAACATTAACTAAGTGATAACATTAACTAAAATGATAAAAACTTGCTAGAAGCCAGGAATAAAAAGGGCTATCTCAACCTAATAATGAGCATATATAAAGGTCTACAGTTAACATGACATTTAATGGTGTCAGTTTGAATAATTTCCCCAACTATTGGAAATAAGGAAATCTGTCCTCTCTTACAACTCTTATTTAATATTTTACTAGAAATACTAGCCACTACAATAAAGCAAGAGAGAATAAAAGACATACAGATTATAAATGATGAAATACACCTGGGTAACTGCCTCCCAGAGTATTTTCAAAAACAAATTTTTTAAGTTCTAGGAATGTATCAATGTAACCAGCAAGTTTATAGGCAACAAAATCAACACATAAATATCAGGTCAATCCATGGCATCCCCTTCCTCATGACTTCAGGTTCTGTAGTGATATCTGCTTCATTCCTGATACGGTAAGACCCGGCACACACATAAATATCAGTCACATTTCTGTATAGTCACATGCCCCTTAACAACAGGAATATGTTGTAAGAAATGTGTCACTGAGCTATTGTGTTGTGTGAATTTAACTCTCAGAGTCTGCTGGGGAAAGAGGATTTCAATTTTGAGCCCAACTCAGGCAACTCTGTGACTCAGCAAAATCTTATTTCAAAATTTAAAAAATTTAAAAAGAGATGGGGATGTAGCTCAGTTGAAGGACCTAAGTTTAATACCCAATATGGCAAAAAATTTATGCATATATAGTATGATTCCATTTACATAATATTCTTGCAATGACAAAATTAAAGACTAAAATGACATGCATACAACTGAGTACAAACAAGATGGCAATATCTGAGTAAGGCCAGTAAATTGTAACAATCTCAATGTCTTGCTTGTTATACTGTTCTATAGCTTTGCAAAATGTTATCACTGAAGGAAACTGGGTAAAGAGAATATAGGAATCATTGGCTGAAGGTATAGCTCAGTAGAACAGAACCTTCCTGGCAAGTGCCAGGTCATGAGTTCAATCCCTAGTACAAAAAAAAAAAAAAGTACACAGGATCTTTTTCACTACTTAAAATTTAAACTTGAATCTGCAATCACTACAAAATTAGCTTTCTGAAAAGAGGAAAAAGCAAGAATTTTCTTTTTCATTTAAATGGGCTTCTGGACCATTAACAGGGATGTAACTGAGTAGCATCATGCCTAACTGCCAAGCACAAGGTCCTAAGCTGGATCCCCATACCAATAAGTAAATAAGTAGGCTTGTGTGCTGGGGCTTGCTTTCTTTTGGCTCTGCTACTGTCATAAATATACACTGGGTAAGAGGGGGAGCATGACAGTCACTGTACTTGTCTCCAGGGCTCGAGGTCACCCTAGTCAAGGTCAACAGCTGACCGATCCCCAGGCAACATCTGGAGGAGTCGAACCACCCGACCCCAGATGCACAAGCAGAGATGTTTATCAAAAGCTCTGTGGTGGGCCGGAGATTTAGCCCAGTGGTTCCGGCACCTGCCTCATAAGTGCAAGGCCCTGAGTTCAATCCCAGTAACCACATACAATGCTGGGCGTGGTGACTCACGCCCAGCAGCCATCAATACCACATACCACAGTGCCAGGCTTGGTGGCTCACGCCTGTAATCCCAGCACTCGGGAGGCAGAGGCAGGAAGATTGCTGAGTTCGAGGCTTGCCTAGGCTACATAGTGAGCTGAGGGCCAGCCTGAACTACAAAGCGAGACCCTGTCTCAAAAATAAATAAATAAATAAATAAAATTTCTTTTAAAGGTCTGTGTGTGTTTGTCATATATAACAACCACAGCAATAAGTAGCTGATACCAAATCTCAAAAAGAACATGACCAGGGTAACTCCACACATGTAGGTAAATCGGTGTCATCAGGTTTCCAAATAATGGTGCGGCAGCTTCTACCATTTTTTGTATTTAAGAGTCTTGGCTCAAGTACATGACTGAAAGTCCTAGGGTGTGGGCCAGGGATTTAGCTCAGCGGTTCTGGCATCTGCTTGGCAAGTGCAAAGTTCCAAGTTTGATTCCTGGTATCATACCACATTACCAGGCATGGTAGCTATAATCCTCTGCCTCTCAGGAGTCAGAAGCAGGAGGATTTCTGTGAGTTCGAGGCTTCCCTGGGCTACATAGTGAGCTCAGGACCAGCCTGAACTACAGAGCCAGACCCTGTCTGAAAAAATAAAATAAAAATGAGAATTAAGTCATGTCATACACTGATACAAATTGTCAATGTCGAGCGTGATTGTGATATGTATATATAATATACCAATAAAGGTTCAAATTTAAAAATAAAATAAAATAAAAAGTCCTAGGGTATTTTCCCCTTAATTTCTCTTCTATCCTGTTCTCATCCCTTAGCAAGAGTCAGCAGGAGACCATGAATACGTGTAATAAAAGTATAAAGCCCCCTCAAAAAAAGAGTCCAAGAAAAAGAAAAGACAAGAGCCATCAACCAGGAGAAAATGACAGATGTCCTCTGCCGGGACAAAGCAGTACTGTTTATTTATACCAGGGTGATGATCAGCTTCTAAAATAACCCTAGAATCCAGAGTTCCCATCTCTGTCATGTGAGGGAACAGTGCTTTAGGAGAGTAGATCCCACTGAGGCTGACAGGAGAAAATGATTAATGATAATTACTTGGACACTGCAACCATAGTGCATGACTTTGAGTTCAGCTGTTTTGCAAAATTATACTTTTTTTAAAATTGAATTCTTTATTGGTACATTTTATATACAGCTCACAATCACACTCAACATCAGGGAATTTATACCTCTATATGATACAAGTTCATTCTCAAACTTATACTTTCTTACATTGGGCAATTATATAATGTGGAAAATAGCACATTCTATATTCAGATATTAGAAACATCTAATGCATTTTACCATATTAAAAGCTTCAGAAATCCTGAAATATAAAACTATGTACATTAGACTAACCTGGCACATTCTTCAGGGTTAGAACAGCAAAGTGGGTTGAAACAGACCCTGTACATGTCTGGACTCAGCTGCCCTGGACCTGTGTAAGCCTGAGTCAGGCAGTCCCATGCCTCATTGTAAGTCGGGGATGGTACCTGTATGGGTAAACCACTGAGCCTGATGTGTGAACATGACGATTTCCCACTATACGCTGTCCATTGTTAACTCTAAAACTCCTTGTGTCAACTGGAATTGCTTTATCATCCCCCCTGATGGAAGAAGACAGAATTTACAACATTTGACCTGTGCATTTTAACAACAAAAAAGGCCATATGTCAAATTTCGTTTCTCAGCAAGGGGGGGGGGGGAATAACTAAAGAGCCACCATAAATCCCTAAATCTTCATTTAATGACTCCAGTGACTGATCCTTGGACACCTAGCTTCCACTTTGCTGTTGTAAATGCTCATCCCTCTCAGGATTTGAGAGGGGAGCTTTATGGCCACCCTTTCATTGATCACACGGCTTATTGGCACGCTCAGCTGGGCCGAGTCCTCAGCACCACCACGCTGCACTCGCTCCATCTCTGGGAGGTTTGATTAATAGTCAATGGCCATGACGGCCATGTTGCTCCTCACACTGGACCACAGGAATTAGATTAAAGTAACGCTCCTAATGTAGTGGGTTAGAGAAGCCATTTTTCATCTCCGGGGCTGGGGTTCAAACCTCACAGAAGCCACAAGAGAAAACAAGTCCTGTGGCCTCGGTTTATCCCGTAATTCATCAAAACCCAGCAGGAGTAAAACCCTCCTCAAAGCTATTGATCATTGAAGGAGGAGTCATCAGATCCAAGGACTGATGATATGGGGAATCTGAGCAGTGCCAGTGCACACTGATGCTTCACTGGGGATGGTTTCTGTTTAAGAGCACAAAGGCTCAAAGGTACATCAAGGCAGGGACATAACACAGCAGTCCCTCGGTCCTCCACCCTAGCCCAGGCAGCTGCTCATCTACATTCTGTCTCCAAGGTTTTGTCTGTCCTGGATACGTCACATGAATGAAATCACACATAGATTCCTTTAAAAAAAATATATATATATATATATATATGATCTTCTGTATCTGAGCACCACAAACCCAACATGAGCTGCCAATCTGCTTTGAGTAAAGGTTGCAAACCTCCCCCCACAGCCTAAAGGGTGCTGAACTCTTAGGTAGTCCACAGAGTGGTTCCGTTTTCATGAAGTTTCTCTCATGTAGCATATTTTTAAGCTACTGCACATCCAAGCTGTGGCCTATATCAGCACTGTATTCCTTTTGAAAGCTAAATCACACTGCCGGGTGGAGACCTCGCACATTTACTTTATCTATTCAGTGGTCAGTGGATATTTGTTTTGTTTCCACATGTTGGAAACCATGAATAGTGCTACAAAAAGTGCTATACAGGACCAAAGATTTAGCTCAGTGGTTCCAGTGCCTGCCTAGCAAACGCAAGGTCCTTGGTTCAGTCCCCAGTAACCACATACAGTAATACCAGGCATGGTGACTCATAGCCACCAGCAATCAGTACCACATACCACAAATGCCCGCTTTAGTGGCTCAGATCTGTAATCCCAGCACTCAGGAGGCAGAGGCAGGAGGACTGCTGAGTTCGAGGATTGCCTGGGCTACATAGTGAGATCAGAGCCAGCCTGAACTACATAGTGAGACCCTGTCTCAAAAAAAAAAGTGATGTACAAAGTTTTTGCTACATATAAGGTTTTGAAATGTTTCTAATTCTCCTGAGTACACAGCAAGGAGGGGCACTGCTGGAGCAAAGTCAGTCATGTTGACTCTGTGAGGGAGGAACGGTTTTCTGGTGCACATGCGCCACTCTCCACCCCCTGTAGCCGCACGTGAGAGCTCCTATCTCTGCACCAACATTTGCAATTACTTTTCCTCTCTGCTATAGTTTTCCCATTGAGTGTGAATGGCACCTGTATTGGTGAGTTTGCCACTGCTGGGACACAATATCTCATAGCCATAACTTAAAAGAGGATGGGTGGGACCGAAGATTTAGCTCAATGGTTCTAGCGCCTACCTAGCAACCACAAGGTTCCTAGTTCAATCCCCGGAAACCACATAACAACAATACTGGGTATAGTGACTCATGCCCACCAGCAATCAGTACCACACCCCACAGTGCCAAGTGTGGTGGCTCATGCTTGTAATCCCAGCACTCAGGAGGCAGAGGCAGGAGGATTGCTGTGAGTTTGAGGTCTGCCTGAGCTACATAGTGAGCTCAGGGCCAGCCTGAACTACAAAGTGAGACCCTGTCTCAAAAAAAAAAAAAAAGACAGGTTTATTGGATCACAGGGTTTCAGAGCATTCAGCCCATGGTCCACTTGTTCAAAGCCAGAGGCATCATGGTGGAAGGGCCAGAAAGAAGAGCAAGAGAAGAGTATCTGAGAAGGAGGGACCAGAGGTCAGACCCAAAGTCATGCTCCATGACCCACCCACACATATCCAGAAGACTGCTTTACGAAATCCCCTAAGCAGAACCCAAGCCAATTTAGTTAATAATTAAGCTTAACTGTCATGGTAGCCTGTTATGACTTTGATTTCTTAAATATCTTTGTGTGTGCTTATTTTTTTGAAGAAATAATTATTCAAATCTTTGGTATGTTTTTACTGAGTTTTGTTTTACTGTCAAGCC